>BKZX01024352.1:0-14477 GCA_014362285.1 Fagus crenata | reverse complement strand
TGCAGAATTGGAACTACACCATAGATGCACCAGTACCATCCACCGATTTGGGAGTCGGTAAAGGTGTGATCTTTTTTGTCCCAAAGAGTGGAAGTAAGGGAGGAGCAGTCTTCCACCAATTCAGAAACAACTCAACGCATACTGCAGCAGCTGGGATAAGAAAAATACAGCAAGTGAGGATGCCAAAAATCATGGTGACACATATGTATGGTACGTTGAGATCTGGATCAGGATGTAGAATCTCCATTAAAGATTCCCAGATCAAAAAATTTTTAACTTAATAATTCCATGCATCTTTTGGATATCTTTGAGACACAATTTTTTACTGACATACTATGCATTTTGACAAACGTTGTGCAACATGCGAATATGCGAAATGTTTTATCCTGAACAAGAGTTGGATCCGGCGAAATTTATGGAGCTAGCAGCGGAGGCATATCAATTGACATTTAATGCACTAGAAGCTTCGAATGAGCTGCATCGGCTTGATTCTGTGGTAAGAGTTAACACAGACTCAGACACCAATACTCATACAACTATTCCTCCAACCGCTACTCGGAGGCGACGTCCACGTGCGCAGCGCCCGCCACATCCACGTGCACGGCGCCCATCACGTCCATCCGATCCGAGTAGTAGTATGAGTGTGCCTCTCATCCAGTTGAGAGATGCTACCACCGTTACTGAGACCACCCCTATGTCAGTTGCCCACACTACTACCCCCATATCAGTTGCCCACACTACCACCCCCATCTCAGCTGCCCACACTACCACCCCCATCTCATCTACCACCACTACTACCCCCATCTCAGCTGCCCACCATGAGCATACGATCAGTTTTCTAACCCAGACATTCAGCCTACTTGCATCATTTTCAGATGTTACCTCATCCTCACCCACACAGTCAGTTGGCCCATCCTCACCCACATAGTCAGTTGGTCCATCCTCAGTGACCCAGTCAGTTGTCCCAACCTTAGTCACCCAGTCAGGTGGTCCAGCATTAGCCACCCAATTAAGTGGTCCAGCACCAGCCCTTCCTCAGCCACCCAGTTAGAGGACTTGGTTCGGGATATTGAAGTGGGTGATCATGGTAGGGGTAGGGGTAGGGGTAGAGGTACAAAATGGCCACAACCAGATATGCCTGTTGTACTGAAAAGGAACCCACCTCGCAATAAGAGGAAACCTTGTTGTGGGACTGAGTGATATGTAAATGTAATTGTAAATGGAAATCAACTTAGCTCCAAATGATTGTCATGTGGATTGTGTGACATGATTGGGATGGGGATTGTCATGTGCAATTGTAAATGGAAATTAGCTTGTTAATTTTACTATAGAGAATGTGACTTATTGTTAATTGTTATGGTCAAAATGGAGTGAATTAGATTTTATTATGTTATTAATAATTTTAACAGAGATTACAATGATAGTAGTTAACATTTGAAGATGTCAATATGTCCGTCCACATGCCCAATTGCTGTGGTGGAAGTTGGAAAGCCATTCCTGCTCCTATTGAACCTAGATTTACATAGTATTCCTTGATAAGCATCAACAACCAACATCTAGAACACGCACAAAGGCCTAAACCCATTTTTCCAATATTAAAAACTGGATTATGCTTTAAAAACTGGAAGAAATTTTTTTCAACCTTCATCCAGGCGCCTGCATCAGGGAGTCCAGGCGACTGGATTATACCCAGAAAATTAAAAAAAAAAAATCCTGGAGCCTGATCCAGGCGACTGTATAGGGTGTCCAGTCGACTGGATCAGGCAGAGAGTTTTTGAAGCTTAATCCAGTCGACTGGATAGTGTATCCAGACGACTGGATTAAGCTGGTCAAACTTTTCAAAAAATTTGACCAAGATCCAGGCGACTAGATCAGGCAGAGAGTTTTTGAAGCTTAATCCAGTCGACTGGATAGTGTATCCAGGTGATTGGATTAAGCTTTAAAAGCTTTTAAAAAAAATTTGACCTAGATCCAGGCGACTGGATCTGAGTGTCCAGGCGACTGGATCTGCGTTTTCTGGTTTTTTAATAAATTTCGCAGACTTCATTTTCTCTATTTTCTCTCATTCTCTCTCGATTTTTCTCACTCTCTCTCTCAGGGTTTTAGCCGAAAATCACTCCCAATCACTCTCAATCACTCCCAATCACTCTCAAAACTATCACATTCCCAAAACCCCCAATTCAAAACCCTTAAATTTGAATGGCTCCAAAGAAATCCGTGAGTGAAGATCCAAGAAAGAAAATGCTCAAATCAAAGGCTCAAAGGGATGAAGCTCCACCATTGGACAACACCTTCGCTTCTTCGGAATATTCGGTAAGATTCCAACTGGACATTAGCCGTAGAACGGTAGTTTTTGGTAAAATTGTTGATTTCCCTTATTTTGCTAATCACCACATTCATATTAGAGAGCTTTTTGAAGCTCAAGGATGAGAAAATTTCCTTTCAAAGCGTCAAAAACAATACACCACTCTTGTTAAACACTTTTACACACACTTTGAATTTATCCATTCCAAAATCTCCTCCTATGTGAAGGGTAAATCCATTGCACTCCCCCATTCCACACTAGCCTCTATATTAGGAGTTCCTCGCACCGGTGTTCAATGTTATACTACAAATAGTTGGGTGCAATTCGAAGGGTATGACCCTTTAGAGTCAATTAGGCAAATATGTGAAAATCCTAACATTGAAGAACTCTTTAGACCTAAAATTGCCGACCTCACATTAGAAAGCCGACTCATTCATCACATCATAGCCCACAACATCATTCCTAGGAGTGGTTCATACGAATACACTTCCTATCTAGACCTTTTCATACTGTGGTGCATTCTCAACAAGGTCAAACTTGATCTTGCATTCTATATTGGTTGGCACATGGACACTTGTGTCAAAAAGAAGAATGGCGCCCTCCCATATGGTCTCCAAATCACTACTATTCTTAATCATTTTGGAGTAGATTTAAGTGGTGAAAAAGAGACTCGAGACGTAAGTCATAAGGATGTTTATGGAGAAACTACCATGAGACAAATGAGGTATGAATTTAAGGATGACACTTGGGTTAAGAAAAATGCACCTGTGATGGAACAAGTGGGTGAAGAAGCACAAATAGATGAAGCTAAAGCTGCAGGGAATGAAGAACCAATGCAAGAGGATCAAGAGCCTCCAAGCGCACCTTCTAGCTCCTCTCGTGTCAATGAGGACAACTTCCAACTCATGCTTGGACGTTTGGACTCTTTGGCCACTAGCATGGGAAATATTCAAACAAGCATCGACAACTTCTCAACTATGGTTACTAGAAGATTCTCGACTTATGATGAACACTTTGCTACTTTGGAAACATCCATTGAGGAAATCATTGAGCGTTTGATTAATTAGGGCATATAGTTATTTGTCTTTGAATTTTTGTTTTTGATGATGCCGAGGGCATATAGTTATTAAAACTGATTGTACATTTATGTCAAACTGATTGGTTTTACTATGTTGTTAATGTTTAACCAGTGTTGAATTTGTGCTTAATTAGTGTTATCAATCTTGTATTAGCTAGTTTGCTTTTTTCTTTCTTTGTCCTTAGTTCTCTTATTTTCAATGTGATGCAAGCATGCTATTTGGTAACATGGATGAATGGTCATTGTGGTGTTGATGGTGGTCATTGTGGTGTTCTACATATAAGATTCATAAAATAATTTTTATTGTTGAAATCAAGCATGCCAAATTCAACACGGTATAGAGAATCAAAGACGCACACACAATTGTGTACACAACCCACACAACCACCCCAACACAAACACATGATCATTTTTTGGCACAAAACTATAGATTTCAAGTATTGATACATAAATTGTTTTCTTGGATCAATACGCACAAGTACATAACAAAAACAAAGCTAAATGAACAATCATATTTAACACTAAATCAATTAAGCAAGTGTAAAAGCTGATTCTCGAGTAATATCAAGTCTAGCTGTATATCATTTTTCAGCCACGGTTTACTTAATATATAATCTTCTTCATCTTTTGGCTTTGCTGAACTCTTCAGGAAGAGCTCAATTATAAAGATAGCATCCAATAGAATCATGTTTACAAACTCTTCCTTTTTGGTTTTAGGGGTGTCTGCATAACTATGCCGGATTTTTAGTTCATTCTCTTCAATGACATTTGCAAGATCCTTTTGGGTCTTGTTAGTCCGAGAAAAGAAATCCTTAAAATATCTTAGTTTCTGGATTTCCATGTCCCTCAAATCTTTTTTGTTATGATGAAGAGGACCTATGGAAATTAGTTTAGGGATATAAGCATCTTTGTTTACTTTGCGCAGTTTCTTTGGGACCCTGTAGATGCAGCAGTCAGACCACTGGGCAGGCCCAAGGTCTTGTGGAATGTCAATCATAACCTCTTTGCATTTTTCTTTCTTGGAAACATTATTTTCAGTTGGGCAAGGCATCGTTTTGTTTGTGTTTCTCAGTCAAGTTCCTTTTCCTAGTGATTGACAAAACAACATAGACATGCACAATTAGCAAAGGTTTCCATTTTGATTCATCAATGGAAAAGTTGGGAATTTTATACTAGTACTAAAAAGGTCAGCTAATGCTTGTAATTAGTACCATTTAGTCTTCTAGTACTTGTAAAAGGTCAGCCTTTTCACCTTTATCCGGGTATAACCAGCTGGTGCTGTATGTGTCGCTGCAATGGTGAGACTGTTGAGCACCTCCTTCTCCATTGCCATGTTGCTGGTGTTCTTTGGAATTGAATCTTTAAGACCTTTGGGATGCAGTGGGTTATGTCTGGGACAATGGCTGATCTTCTGCATAGCTGGTGGAATGGTTTAGGTCGGCACTCATCAGACATTTGGAACCTTGTACCAGCTTGCTTGATGTGGATGATTTGGAAGGAGCGCAATCAACGAACTTTTGAGGATGTTTCTAAAGCGGATAATCAAATATTAGAGGGCTTTATCCAAACCCTCTTTGATTGGTCCAAAACTTGGGGATTTTCTAGCTGCACTTCCCCCTCTGAATTTATTTCTTCTTTGTATCTTATTTCTCATGATGTATATCTTTGATGTGTTAGTGTTCATGCTTTATGCACACTACACTTTCTCTTAATAAAGTTCTGATCTTACCTATCAAAAAAAAAGATTTGAGAAGAAGAAAAAAACATCAACTCTAAAAGCAACAGTACAATATCTGGTTTTTTCTCCCAATTAGTAAAGACACCATGTTGGCTATGTGATATGTTCATTTCAACTGCCTAATGTATCAATGAACTGAACTAAACAACTAAAACAAGATTTTAATATGAAGAACATAATTAGAGTGGAAAAAGAAACAGAATAAAGAACCTGTAAATCTTGTTGGTAAAGAAACTCTTGTCTCCTTCAAACAAGATTGATTTTTCTCTCTCTCTCTCTCTCTCTATATATATATATATATATAGATATGATCTCTCTCTATCTCACGTAAAAAGCAGGAAACAATCAAGAATTTGCAAAAGGACAAAAATGAACATCGCTTTGGTCATGACCTTTATTTAACATTTTGTTGTCCACAAATTAGACTGATATTTTTATTATTTTTTTGTTTTATTTTATGATAATAGAAATTTTAATCTAAATAAATACCTGTATATTTTCTATCTATTTTGTGTTTATATTGATAAATGTATATTTATTATTGTAAAAATAAAATATATAAATTTTAATAAAATTAATAATATTTATGATAAAATTAATTTTATTATAAATTATACATATTTTATAATATTTGATAATATTTTATCAAAAAATATATAAATATTAAAGACGAAATTAGTTAAAGGTTGAAAAAAGATGGATGCAGTCGACTGCATCAGGGATCCAGGCGACTGCATCCTTGATCCAGGTGGCTAAAAAATGGACCAGTCGACTGAAACCATACCCCCAGGACTTTCTGTCTGATCGAATCGATTGGTACACCAATATAGTCGACTAGATCATTAAGGTCTGCTATAATCCAGTCGGCTGGACTTCCAAATCCAGTCGACTGGAATTCCCTTGTTTTGAATTCTGCAGTTCCCAGCCATTCCAAAATTTAAAATTAAAAAAACCTAATAGCACCCCTATCAAATACTAGCATTTCACATGATTACAAGCACATGTACAATTACAAAAGCGTAATGGATATAAAAAATAATCTTGTAGCGTATACGTTCCTTCCTAGAGACAAGAGAATAATATTATTACACATAACATTATTACAAAGAGCAGAAATATTCCATTTGCAACCAAAAGACTCTTGCACAAAATTTGGAATCACTCTCTACCATTATCCAATGTCAATTTTTAGATTTTGCAAGTTGAAGTGCCAAAGAACAATCTTGTTTGGGCTCCACAGGTGATTATCCATCCAAAATATCTACAATATAGAAATAGAAAAGCATAAGCCAAAATAACACAAATAAAGTTGAGAGAACATAATTAAAAGACATGTTAAGTGATAACAAACAAAGTTGATCAATACAAGTATAATATTCATAGTAACCACTGACCAACTTTGAGGCAACACCGCTTCTTGATTTGAAATTGCATTAGGATATTTTCTGCGATTATGCCCCTCTTCATTACACAATTCACAACTCTGCTTATGTTGATTCTCCCTCGAATCCATCTCATTCCGAATTCTTGTTAACTTTGGACGACCACGTTGTCGAAGCAATCTTGGGTCAGGTCGCAACATAGGGAAGTCAGGGTGCTCCTCCCAATACGAGACATCTTTCATCGGTTCAAAGTGTGGTTGATAGCAAGCTAGCATTTCCATAAGACTATAAAATGGATCAATATATTGGTACACATTGATGTGCTGACTAGCACAAGCTGCAATTACATGTGAACAAGGGATATGATACGCTTGCCATTTCCCACAACTGCATGTTCTATCACCCAATTTCACCACATGTCTATGGTTCCCCTTATTCATACTGGTTAGACTAGGTTGTGTTTAGATTTGAAAAGTACCTTCCTCCCGATTAAACTCTATTACGTGATGCAAACTTGCCTTCTCACTCCACTTCTGAAAGATTTCCATGGCATGTGTACTGAACGTTTGACCAAAAGTCAATTGAGCTTGAGTTTTAACGCGGCGATCATTAAAATAATGCACAAGCTTGAAATAAATGAATTCTACCATTGCAGTAATGGGTAAGTTGCGTGCACCTTTCAGAACACCATTGAAGCACTCAGACAAATTCGTGGTCATTGCCCCATAGCGCCGTCCACCATCTTTTGCTAATGTCCACTTTTCAACGTCTGTCTCTTTGTCCAGTATGTCAGCAGCATCTTTATTATAATGTCTAATGGAGTCCATTGTTGCATTGAATTTTCTTAGCTGATTATGTTCACCTGCTCTCTGTATCATGTTCTTCAACCTTTTGTCATGAAATCGTGTGTTGAAGTTGCTGACTAAATGTCAGATGCAAAATCGACGATATGCATTTAGAGGCTGCAATTTACTCCACTTCATTGCATTCAGGATACCCCCATGTCTGTCTGATATGATGCAAAACTCTCTATTTTTTGTGACATGTTTCTTCAGGCAACGCAAAAACCAACGCCATGTATCCTTCGACTCTTTTTCCATAACCGCAAAGGCAAGTGGATAAATCTCATTGTTCGCATCAGTTGCCATGACAATCATCAACTTCCCTTCATATTTTCCATACAAATGTGTTGCATCAATACAGACAACTGGTCTGCAATGCACGAACCCCTGAATTGAAGGACCAAAAGCCCAAAATACACTCTCAAATATAGCACTACCTGCATCTTCACTCCAATATGTTTTCCATTCCACTTGTGTACCCGGATTCGAGTCGACTAGTGCTTTCATAAACTTCGGTAACAATTGATAAGACTCCCCCCAATCCTCATATATATTAGCAATTGCCTTCTACTTGGCATCCCACACCTTGTAGTAAGAAATTTTATGGCCAAATTGTGTACACATGTGATGCCGCAACGATTTCACTGAAATAGTTTGGTCATTGGCTACATAGCTCCTCACTTCTCTTTCAATAAAATTTGAATCAAATACCTTGCCATCTTTACGGATGTTGGGGTGTCTACAAGTGTGGGGACCATTGTATTTTGTAATCTCCCAAAATCCATATGTACTACGCATGCATGCCCGCATTCTCCATGAACACCCATTATTACAACATACATGTAATTTCCTTTTGTTTGACTCCTTCACTTTATATTCTTGATTGACGCGTGAAGAGTAAACCTTCAATGCATACTGAACCTCAATTTTACTCTTGAAAAACAACCATTTTCTCAACTCTTGCATTTTATCCCAACTATCGAGTGGTGTCACCTCATCATTGAAGGAAGTGTCATTTATATTATCCCATGTGTTTGTAGTAAACGATGAGGATTTAGGTTTGAGGCTAGGGACCACATCATCAACTTCGTCATTATGAACATCAGTTATCTCATCATCATCATCATCATCATCATCATCATCATCATCATCAAAATACGCATCATTGTCATCATCATCAAAATACGAATCATTATCATAATCAGCGTTTTCTTCTTCATCATCAGCAGTAACTTCCAACATCATCGTATCATGCACTCCAGGTAAAAGGTTTACCTCGTATGGAACATACTCATGTCGAGTGCTGGGACCACAATCCTCCACCGATGTTGGTATCTCATGTAATTGTGGTGTACGCCTTCCAACTATAGAGGGTTGTGTAAAAGGAGCAGTATCATCCACAGTCATTTGTTGTACATCTTCACCAACACAATCTTCCGCTTCTAATCCATCCCCATCACCTTGTGTAAGAGGCTCAGCACCTTCACCAACACAATCCTCCACACTTATATATAACTCAATACCTTTTAATTCAGGCGTTGCATCTAACATGTCAAACATGAGATTAACACCGTCGTCGTCTGTTATCAATAGAGTCATGTAATTAATGTGAGATGAAATCACCTCTTGAGGACAACGGTATGTAACTGTTATACGGTGAGATTGATTGTCCAATTGTAGTGCATTGAATATCTTCGTTTCCAATTCGACAAAACTAATCCCACGATGAACCCGGATGAACTTCATTTGTGACCCTTGATACTCAGCTCCATTTTGACCATAAATAATCTCCCCATTAAAGCGAAGATAGACAATATACATAGTTGGCGCCATATGCAAACCTATTTAATTTAAATGTAGTTTACAATTAGTTAGTCACATAAAAAAAACAACTAATAAGATGATAATGGTAATATTTCATATCCAAATGTTACATAACATATTATATAAAAATGGTTGTAATATCCAGTAGACATCTCCAAGAAGATTTGGGAAGTCTGGAGTACTCGTTCAATCCAGTCTACTAGAACACCAATCCAGTAGACTGTATGACACGTATTTGGCTGATCCAATCGCCTGGATCAGTGGTCCAGGCGACTGAGTCAGGCAGAAAATTCCCAGGCACTACATCCAGTCTACTGGAACACCAATCCAGTAGACTGTATGACACGTATTTGGCTGATCCAGTCGCCTGAATCAGTGGTCCAGGCGACTGAGTCAGGCAGAAAATTCCCAGGCACTACATCTAGTCTACTGGAACACCAATCCAGTAGACTGGATGACATGTATTTGCCTGATACAGTCGCCTGGATTTATGGTCCAGTAGACTGGATGTAGTGCCTGAGAATTTTTTGCATGACTCAGTCGCCTAGACCACTGATTCAGGCGACTGGATCATTCAAACACTTCACATCTTCACGTTACAGCTTGTTATTTCATGTTCAATCAAACATACTTCATGTTATGCAAGAAATACAGAGATGCTTCATGTTTACCAAAAGAATAATGTTCAACACCCACACAAAAAACGTTTATAAGCTAATAATGATACTAACTTTAAACAACATATAAATAAAAAAATGAAAAAAGTGAACTGATGTTGGAGAAGTGAAATCACCTTTTAATTGATCAATGATGTTGGTTGGAAAAGTGAACTGATGTTGGAAAAGTGAAGAACGATGAAGAAAGATAAGAATATGTTTTAAGTGTAAATTGAAGGTGGGCTGAAAAAACTGAAATAGAGACGAGTTCCACTTTTTTCATTTATGGCCACCGGTTTTGTCTCAACTGCTTTGTATATTTTCAATGGAACTCATCTCTCCTAGAGACGAGTTCTAGCAAAATTATTTTTAATAAACACAGTTTCAGCCAAATTATATATATATATTTTTAAATAATAAGTTTCACCCAAATTTTTTAAATAATAAGTTCAATGGAACTCGTCTCTGCTAAAGACGAGGTCCAGCCAGAATTTTTAATGGAACTCGTTTCTAGCAGAGACGAGTTCTAGCCAGTTTACGAGGAATAACAGTGTTCGCGCCAAAATGAGGGAATTAAAAAAAGAAGCGTGCAACTCGTCTCTACAAGAGACGAGTTCCAGTAGGCAATTCACTGTCACGTCAAGATGCCACTGCCACGTCAAGATGCCACGAATCAGGCCACGGAACAGTTTTTATCTGGAACTCGTCTCTGGGAGAGACGAGTTCCATATGGAACTCGTCTCTCCTAGAGACGAGGCTGTATAACTGAATAGTTTCGGAATAGTGTTTTTTTGCGAATTTGTTTTTAAAAACGGCCTATCGTGCGTTTTCCCCCTTCGAACATACATGTGTGGATCCCACTTGCTTGTGAGGGAGAAGTTATATATGTCTGAAACATATAATCCTTTTTCTACTAGAGCAGACAGCAGACAACATGCGCATGTGCTCTTGTAGTTGTAGGAAATTTCCAAAAGCTGATACTCGTTTTTCCACACGGTTTTTGCCGTGCTATGAACTTTCCGCCTCATTTTCATTTTTATTCCCGGTAAAAGTGGGAGCAGCTGGTTGAATTATAGCATTCGCACCAAATGATTCAAAATTTCAGCTATTTTTTATATTATAGTTCCTCACTTGTACAATACATTATATATTACTCTTTATTTTCTTATACTTTTTATTAAAATAATCTAAAATTAGATAAAGAGAGATAGAAAGAAGTCAAGAAAGACTGAGGAGAGATAACTAACTATGTGAATTTAACTTATTATAAATCGAAGAAAAAACAAACAAAAAACCTATTTTTAAAAAGCTGATGCCATTGATTACGTCCAGAAGCCGAGGGACACTGTTCTCACGTCCACCCTATAAATATACCCTCGTTCCCACGAAAAGTATGAGCATCTGAAATCAGTAAAACTAAAACCTACTAATTAAGATTAAAATCGGATTTCTAAGCTCTGCCTCTGAGCTAGCTACTTGCTTATCAGTAGTCTCCCGGCCTATAGCCACAGCCAGCGGTGACAATGTTTTTTGTGAAAGAAATTTACTCGACAGTCTCCGACTTGTTCATTACCATCCTCTCCGAGATCATTACGTCGATCTGGTCCTACATTCAATCCATCTTCGACTCCCCCACCTTCACAGTCGTCATCAACGATTCCGACAGCAAGGCCAGCAACAAGATCTACGACGCCGCCCAGGTCTATCTCATCAACAAGATCTACGACGACACCGAGGACCCTCCCCGCATCAATATCGGCTCCTCCACCAAGAGCGTCAGCGTCAGCAAGACCTCACGCAAAAAAAAGAAATTCACCGTGGCCATCGATGATGGGGAAGAGATCGTCGACACGTTCCAAAAGAACCCCGAGGACCCCAATGCCCAACTCAAGTGGCGCTTCGTCTGCTCCGAAGCCGAGCCAGGACACCCGGAGAAGCGCTTCTACGAGCTCACCTTCAAAAAGGAATTCGTAAACATGGTGTTCAACTCTTACCTGCCACACATTTTGGAAGAAGCCAACACCATCAATGAAAAAGTGAAGATCTTGAAGCTGTATAACCCTCAGGGCGGAAGTAGTTCTTCCGTTTATCTCGAGCATCCAGCTACGTTTGAAACGCTGGCTATGGATCTGAAGCTTAAGCAGGAAATTAAAGATGATTTGGATAGGTTTAAGAGTAGGAAGGAATTCTATAAGAAAGTAGGCAAGGCTTGGAAGAGAGGTTATTTGTTGTACGGTCCCCCTGGTACTGGTAAATCCAGCTTGGTCGCGGCCATGGCTAATTACCTCAAGTTTAATATCTTTGATTTGGAGCTCGCAAATATTAGCTGCAATGAGGATCTGAGGGAGATTTTGTTGACCACCAAAAATCGTTCTATTTTGGTGATTGAGGATATTGATAGGAGCGTTCAATACTCTTCCAAGGTTAGAAAAGTGATTCTTCTCATCTTTTTTATTTTATTTTTTTGTGGCTAATAATAAAACTAAAAAGGATTTCAATTCAAGAGATTATACATAATGTGCATGTCAAGATTTGTCTTATGTGCATATGTACTTGGAAAAATTATTTAATTGCGTTTTGCATTATTATCAACATGATCCTGCGGTTGAAGACCGATTTCAGGCTTTCAGCCTTAGGTGAATGGGTGATATGGCCCCATTATCATTGACTTATTGTGAAATTATTTCATTTGCAACCGTTTTTTTTCTCTCTCTCTCTCTCTCTCTGGCTCTCTCTGTGGCTTGCTTCATCCAAATAACCATGAAAGGGGTAAACACTAAAAGAAGAAGAAAAAAAATAGCATTTCCTTTTTTGGTATAACGTTTCAGCCTGCAGGTAAACGGGAATTCCAATAAGGCAACATCGCTTTTGGAGCAACATCTCTCGACTCTTTCACAGTTGTGAAAAATCTCATGTCCCTAGCTATACGAATTATGCTTTCTTTTCTTTTGCACATCATCTCATAGTAGGAGCGACATCGATTAGTAAGAATTTGGAATCTCCATTGACCTGAGTATAGTTTTTGGAAATGAGATTTGAAAGTTGAAAAGTAAACTTTAACCATGGGATTAAAACACTTTTTAACATTTTTTTTTTTTGTGTGTGTTTTACTTTTTTACTCTTTAGTTTTTGAACTAAGTAATGCATACATCTCAATCCATTTTTGGTGCTTTAGCCTTTACCTTTTAAAGCACGTTTTGTTCATTATTTATTTTGAAAATAGTGTTTTGTACCACCGGGCCTTGACCCGAACCCCCTTCCACAAACTAAAAAAATAGGCTAAACTCCACTTTTGATACTTTAAGTTTGGTATATGTATATATATATATATTTTTTTTTTCATTTTAGTCTCATAACTTTGAAAGTTCTTCTTCATTAAAAGTTTTCATATAGGTCTCTTATGTTTGAGTCGTTTTTTAAATGAGTCATTCCATTTATATTTGTTACTCAACTTTCGTTAAATGCTACCTAAGCTAAGCTATCCAAGTTAGTAATTTTTAATATTATTTAAATATTTTTAATTAAAAAATTTTAAAAAAAATTAATTCAATTAAGTATTCTTTTAATTAAATATTTTTTTTTATTGAGATGGGAAAAACAAAAAACAAAATGATAAAAAAAATATAATTAAAAAAATGTTGAATTGAATTAGAAAAGGTAATTAATTTTTTATGTTTCTTTTTTAATTAAAAAAATACTTAAATGAATTAAATAATATTTAAAATTGTTGACTTAGACAGTGTAAGTTGAGTAATGGATATAAACGGAATGACTCGTTTGAAAACGACTCAAATGTAAGAAACTGGCCAAATGAGAATATTCAAATTTAGGGGACTAAAATTAAAATAATATTAAATTTAAGGACCAAAAGTAAACTTTAGTCCTTAAAAAAAAGGCACTACGCGAAACCTTGAGAGCCACTCCAAGCTATTAATTTACAATTCACCCGTTTCCAAACATTGGGCTGGGTTGAAATTTTGGGAACACATGTTAATTTTTTTTTTTTTATAAGCATTTTGTTAAATATTAATTACATGATTAAATATATTATTTTTTTAATTAATTAATTTTTGAAAAAACCAATTTTCTATCCTGTTATTAGAGTATGCATGTAGTCTTAAATTTAATGATTAAATTATTAAATGTTACCCATAAATTAATAAATGTATATATGTGTATGTTGATTATTTATGCTAATCTAATCACATGTTTTGTTTCTTCGTTTTATAATTTCACAGTTCACTCTTTCGGGTCTATTGAACTTCATTGACGGCTTGTGGTCCAGCTGTGGCGATGAGCGAATTATTGTGTTCACTGCCAACGACAAGGATCAGCTTGACCCTGCCTTGTTGCGTCCCGGTCGAATGGACAAGTGCATTAACATGTCATATTGCACTAAAGATGGGTTCAAAATCTTGGCCGATAATTACCTTGGCATTGAGGATGGCGATTCCCTCAAACTCTATAGAGACCGCAAACTCTATAGAGAAATTGTAGGCATAATAGAGAGCAAAAAGGTTACCCCAGCCGAGGTCGCTGAGAAACTAATGACAAGCGTAGAGGTCGGTGATAATCTTAAAGAGCTTGCTAAGTTCCTCGAAATTGAGCAGGTTGAAAGCAATGAAATTGAAGATGAAAGGATTGACAAGATC
>BKZX01024350.1:0-11831 GCA_014362285.1 Fagus crenata | reverse complement strand
AAAAAAAAAAAAAAAAAAAAAAAAAAAAAAGCATTGAAAATGGGAAATTATAGAGTAGTCTCACAGCACAAGGTCAACTGACCTTGTAGTTCGGTCCTATAGAAACAAACTGACCTTATACTCTAGTACTATATAAACAAAACAGGTGGCAAAGAACTCTTGACATCACTAAAAAGAAACCAACTCATCAAAAAGAGTAAATGATGTTAGTAACGAAGTTACTAAATATCTTTCTTTCAAGTCGCTGTTGGTTTAGGGAAAAGAAAAATGACATTTCTCTGCTTGGAGAAAAAACAAAACAACACCTAAAGCTCTCCGACTCACTACATTTTCAACACCTAAAATGTTTATCTTTTCGCAGGAAACCTTGGTTTATTTAAGAGTCCATTTTAAGTATATTTCAAAACATAAATGGTGGACTTGAGGTTGATCTAAATTCATTAAATCTTTTTTATTTTTAAAGATGTTGAGCCATAATGATCAAAAAGATAAAATCTACAAAAGCACCTAACTCTCACTCACCATATTACTATGGAGCATAAAGCATGAGCTTTGTTTCTTTTGGTTTGAGCTTCAAAGACTTGATCTTCAATGAAATTTCTGATTTGAATTTTGACGAAGTTTGCATTGTTTGAACTTATTGCGCGTGATGGTCCAAATGATAACTTGGTGAAATTAAGCTTAAACATAAGATCATTAGATTACTTGAAAATATCATTTACATTAAGTCTTTGTTATCATCAAAATTACATAAATGCCCTTGGATTAATTAGCCAATGTAATAGGCATTAAAACCTTAAGGCTAACATTGGGTACTGAGAGAACCTCGCCCTTTTCTCAAAGTTCTAAACGTAAACCACTTGAATTAAAGAGTTGTTTCAAGAGATTTTGGTTTCGGTTTGGAAATAGATAGGTAGCGTGTCTCAAATGTAGGGAAAAGTACATAAAAAATAACTAACTCTCTAAATCGAAAGTCGGTGTGCCAATGTTGTTTGTGGAGTCACCACTTAATTTATTTTAGAGGAAAAACTAAGAAATTCCAAAGACAAGAGTAATATAATCCCCTTTTATTCCATTTTAGAATTTGTACAATTGCTAAATGAAATGGTGTGTGTAAATGTTACAAATAAAATTCCCCTAGAATACAATCTAAGAAAATAATATTGTATGAATTTCCTAGTTACAATCTATGTAAAAAGAAAATCAAATGTTGTTGTAAGGCACTATGTATGCAAACCAAGGTTTTGGTTCGGAGGCTTGGTTACAAAATGGGAAGGTGTTAGGCACCCCATTTTGCCCGATTTACATCGGTCCTCTTATATTAAAAATGGCCAGGCATATTGTAATGTCAATGCATGTATGTGTATGTTGTGCAAATAAGTTAATTTTAATTGTCCGTGTTGTTATTATGTTGGTTGCAATATGATGTTCATGTTATAGTTGTAAACTTAAACACATAATCATAATGAACTTATAAATATTAACACAAGAAATTAAAATATAAATGTAAGCACAATAAATTAAAGCATAAAAGAATTTAAAACAATGTGGTTAGAAGACTAACCCGCATGCAAAACAAAATTAAAAGTCAATATTTGCTTCATAACTTGTTTGATTGTAAGCTTGTAATTTAAGACTCTCAAAATTGTGTTTGTGTATGTATGTTGGTGGCAAAATAATTTCTTTTTTTTTTGATAATCTGTGGCAAAATAATTTCAAACCTAAGTTCTAAAGATGATGAAGGGTGAACAAAATCAAATTGATTTTATTAACCTTCAAAAACTTTAAAACTTTTGGGAAGGAATTTTGATTTAAGAAAACTTAAGTTGCAAAAATTTTCCAAATCTTGGTTCTAAAGACAATGAAGCGTGAGATTTCTCAACCTTTAAAAGCTTTACAACTTTGAAGAAGAGAGTTTGCTTCAAGTGAATTTTATGCACTAAATTCCTATTTCTCTCTATCTCTTGGAACCTCCCTTGCCTTGAAGATCATGGTTGTATTTATAGAAGAAGGGGGGTGTCAAAGGGTCAATGAGGGGTGGAAGGGGCAGATTTTTTGCCCCCCACCAGCTACCTCACGTGCATGCCAGCCATGCCTTGTCTCCCTTTGCTTAAAAAAAGACAAAAATTGTGCAGAAAGTGGTCCAAGGACATAATGCCAGCCGGCACTAGGATTAAAAATTGAAGTCCCGGCTTAAAAATTAAAATGCCGGCCGGCACTGTTTTGAAAAATTAAAGTGTCGTCTGGCACTGTGTTTTGGGCTATTTAAAACGTTTTTTTTTTTTTTTTTTTTTTCTTTTTTTGTGACTTTTTCAACTTGCCTCTTTTAGCCATGCAATTTGGAACGTGCATGGGTAGAAAAATCAGTTTTTCTGCCCTTCCAAAAGTGTTTTTGGCATGCATGAGTAAGATATAATCCTACGTATACATGTTCATTTAAGCTAACGCGGACCTGAAGCGTTAAAACTTCAATTAGCGATTATTTTCTCGTTTGTGGTCCGATTTGAGTGCAGAATGCGTAGTTTTGATCGTGTTGACCTAACGACTCATTTAAAATTATTTTGGTGTGGATCAGATGTCCCGAGAAAAATTGGGCTAAAACCCTAGAAATGCACAGATTTCCATACCAAAACGTCTGAAGTCCAAATTGAGTGCAAGTCGTGTCGTTGTGATCGTGTTGACCTAAGGACTCATGTGAATGCATTTTTATGTCAATCGGATGTCCATAACAAATTGGGACCGAAAACCCTAAATGTGCACAGATATCCGTGTTGGGGTCCGTTTTTGGATTTTTAGTCCTTAAAACTCCCATGCATGTTATGAATGGAATGTAGGTGGCAAAATGGGGTGTCTATAGGTACATGGTGTGTTTGTTTAATGAATGTTTCCTACTTAGCAAAAAAAAAAAACATTGGGTACATGGTTTCCAAATTTGTGAAGCATTGATGTTTCAAAATTTAAGTTCTTTGTGCAAAATTCAATGAAAAAAATCTGGAACCTCAAAGGAAGCATCATACAAAGAATATTCAATCATGTTACTACAACTAGCCACTAAAAGTCACTTTTCCTTGAAGATCTTAGACAATACCCTAAATGGGTATGAAAATTATGAGGAAATCTTGCATTTATAAGTGTGTATTACACCCACATATACATGTATTCTGTTTCTCTCTAGTTTGCTGGGATAATCTAAACTAACATGCATCCATTTATAGTGGGAATGTTTTCTTGGAAGATAACTTGATATAATCAAATAGACCAATTTCATAAAAAAATCCAATAGAGCAATAGCTAAGACTCATATTACTTTTACAGTAACTACAAATATAAATTGCAAAGCGAAATACATACCGTTTTCGTGTTTCGGAGCATGTTGGCATCCGATAAACTATCCCCACATATTTCAAGCACCTCAGCAAGAGCACGAGCTTGCCATTCAGGATGTGCAGCTAGTAACATCAAGTTCCATGAAGCTATGATGATAGTGGTCTCATAGCTAGCAAAGTATATGTTTTTGCAATTATCAACAATGAAATTGTCGTGAGAACTATCTGTTTATGGGATTATTTTACAATATTCACACTCTTTTAGTGGTTATGGTACCCACTCAATTAGTACCATAAAATGTTATATAAATATCATCATCTGTGATGTTGGTACTATCCAATGTTAATAAATAAAAATTTAGGGTACTAACTACCAAGCAATGTGATGGTAGGTACTATCATATGTGAGATAGGTACCATCATGTGTGACATTGGTACTATCAATGTAAGATTTTATCGATTAGAAATATCGTAACCACATGAGTATTGTAGAATTGCCCCTGTTTACAGGCTATAATAGCCATTAAAACTTGGGCAAATTACACTTAACTAGTCTGAACTTTAATCATTTTTCAATGTCCCCCTAAACTATCGATTTGAACAATTTACCCCCAATTGGATTCAATTGCATACTTGGTATCCCCTTTGTCCAAATTGTTGATAGTTTTGATGGAAAAGTGAGTCATGTGCAAAACATGTGACTCTTGGGACTCACACATCAACTGAGTTTTCCTGCAAAAACCAAAGTGACTAAAATACCCTTACTGGGTTGACTCCTGCACACTGCACAACCCCCCATTTCAGATATTTCCTCTCTCTCTCCTCTCTCATGTCATGCCTTCAACTGTTTAGCAAAAAAAAAAAAATCACATCTTCACAACCTCAAACCCTAAGGCGACAATTTAAATGAGGCCTTCTCTAACATTTTTTTTTTAAATAAAAAAAAAATCTATTAAATTTTTATATAGTATTTTTTTCATTAAAATTTTTTATTGCTTTTTGAGATGTAAAATTGTTAATTAAGTTGTTGTATTCAAGTTCTACCACCATCGTTTTTTTAATTAATACTATAGCTAATTCACTTAATCTTTCTTGTGACATAGTCAATCTTAAATAGAATTTTATCAATTTTAATTTATAAAAACTTCTTTATGTCAAAGCAACTGTTACTAAAATTCTTTTTGAAGAGAGAGAGAGCTTCTACTATTTTTAGCTTTTTTTTTTGGTAAAATGTAATTATAGTTTCTTCGGTACAATACATTAGGTTTATCAATTAAATTCAAACACAAACAACGTTTCTTTTCCAATGGAAATTAAATGTAATGCAATTATTTATTTGAATTTAATTGGGGAATCGTCAAGAGTCTTATAGCTCAATTGACACTTCTTGATGTTTTAAACAGAGACATTCAAAATTCAAATCCCACATAACTATTGAATTATAGAGAAAACAAAATCAATTGTGAAGCCCAAAGTACTCTACCTAAGTTTTACCCATTTTTGTCACACATATGAAAAAAATAGTCTAAAATAAAGAATCTCATAGAATGCATAACCTATTAAGATAGATATTTTACCCATTTTGGTCACACACATGAAAAAATAAGTCTAAAATAAAGAATCTCATAGAATGCGTAACTTACTAAGATAGATTTTCATCTACTAAGTCATTGGCTAAATTTTTGGGCTTAATTATTATTCCAACAAGAAATATTTTATAATTGGGATTTTTTTTTTTTTTTTAAGATTTTGCTGGATTTTAAAAATAAATTACATTAAATTTTATTGACTAATGTTTGGGGGCTTTCATTCGGGGGCCTTAGGCGATGGCCTAAGTTGCCTATACTTCATTGAGCCGGCTTGGTCCATCCTTCACTTTCCTCAATTTAAACTATGAAGCATCTCTTGAAAAAGAGAGTCGTCTTGGCCCCACTTCACCCGCATATGCCAAAAAAGCGAACATCCTCTGATTCATTTCCTCAACAAGAGGGCCCATCCCAATTATGAGACAGAAGGTGGTTGATCAATCATAACTCCAAAATTATTATATTGTTTTTTTTTTAAGGATTAGTGGGTATTTGCGGATTAGAGGGGGGGTAATCAATAGTACTCAGAAAATTTTCAAAAAAAAAAAAAGAGAGAGTCGTCTTGGCCCCACTCTACCCGCATATGCCAAAAAAGCGAACATCCTCTGATTCATTTCCTCAACAAGAGAGCCCATCCCAATTAAACTTGAATCAGAATATATCTTGTCAACAAAGCTTCGGATAAACTCTGCCTCAGGCCTATAAGAAAGACATAACATAAATATTTGTGTCAACACAAACCAATTGGAGATGTAAGCGGTCATCACTTCAAAACATGTAGAAGGAACTGAATAGAGAGATGGAACAAGTGGTCATTCGAAGACAGTGACGTAAGCCATAAAGAGGCTAATATTTTTTTTTTTGGTGAAACGAAGCAAATGATTATTGAATCACTGAAAAATGATACAAATTTTACATTTTTAAAAAAAATTTAAACCAATTAATTAATTCATTTGGAGCTTGGGCAGCTAATCATTTAGCTGATTCAATGCCCAAAGTGAAGATGGCCCCTCCACCAAGTCTTTGAATTTGAGGAGCCACAAGGAATGAAGGGTTGGGGTGCACGACACCTAGTGATCCACCCCACACTAGATCATAGCTTATTTAATGATCCAGCCATGTGACAGTGCAAATTTTTTTTGGGATTAATAGCTAACTTAGATCTTGAGCTTGAGAAATGGATGTGAAAACTGCTTTTTTTCATAGTGACTTAGAGGAAGAAATTTATATAATTCAACCAAAGGGATTTGAAGTGAAATGGAAAGAACACATGGTTTGTAGATTGAAGAAGAGTCAGTATGGCTTGAAACAAGCTCTAAGGCAGTGGTACAAGAAGTTCGACTCATTCATAGTGGGTTACAAGAACACAAGAACAGATGCAAATCATTGTGTGTATATCTAAAGATTTCCTAGTGGTAAATTTATCATCCTTTTGTTATATGTAGATGATATGTTAATAGTAGGACAAAATGCCAATATGGTTGGTAGTTTGAAGAAGGAGTTGTTCAAGTCATTTGATATGAAAGACTTTGGTCCAATAAAAAAAATTCTGGGTATGTAAATTCTACGAGACATGAAAACCAGGAAATTATAATTGTCATAAGAGAAGTAAGTTGAATTGGTACCTGAGAGGTTCAACATGAAGCATGTCAAATCAGTCAGTACACCTCTTGGAGGTCACTTCAGACTCAGCAAGAAATCTTATTCTTTATAATCATCAAGAAAAAGAAAACATGACATCAATTCCTAGAGATTGTCTTTGTGATTTCCCAATTTATTGTGAACTCAAGTTTGGACATAAACTTAAGTATTGGAGTCTCTATTTTATTCTAGTGGATTGATCAAATTTGACCCATGGTTTTACCCTCTATACTTGAGGGTTTTCTATGTAAATTTGGCGTGTTCTTGTGTGGTTGATTTTTTTGGTGATTTCTTGATTATTTTTCTCTCTATTGCTTGAGATTATTTAATTTAATACACACATAGACTATAATTTGACCGAATAATTAGTGTTAAAGCTTCCATTACCCTAACAAGTGGTATCAGAACTCAAAGTTATTTGGATGTGGTTGTCTTGTATTGAACCAAATGGAGATTGTTGGTGTGCACGCCACCTAGTGATCTAACCCACCCCAGATCATTGCTCATTTAATGAGCTTGCCACCCAAGCATATCAAGTCTCCAATTTCTAATAGAATCAGGAGCTATGAGACAGCAAGGTTTATATATATATACTAGTTGCAAATTCATGCAATGCACGGAAAAACTACTAAATATTATATTTAAGAAATAAACTTTATATCCAATTAAACTAAAAAACACTCAAAGATGAAAAATCCCAATACCTAATCTTGTCTCTTGCTATTTTCCCATAATTTCCTATTGCAAAAAAAAAATAATAATAATAAAAAAAAGAAAAAAAAAAAGAAAGAGCAAAGCAATATATACTTATCCAAATTCAGGAGACTAAAAAACTAATTCACTTACTTTCTTTTTTCCACAATTTCACAGTAACCAAACACAAAAAGAAAGAAAGAAAAAAAGAAGAATAGCGGGTCATTTTACAATACCCACACTTTTTTTTTTTTTTTTTGTGGGTATGCTATCCACTCAATTGTTATCATCAAATGTGATGTGGTTATCATTATATTTGACGTTATTATTATCCAATGTGATGTTGATACTATTTAATTTTTTATATTAAATTTAAATAAATAAATAAAAATTTAGGATATCAAATAATTTGATGGTAAATAGCATCATATGTGGGTTATTACCATCCTATGTGATATTGGTACCATCAATGTGATATTTTATCTATTAAAAGCACCATACCCACACAAAAAAGTTCTGAGTATTGTACAATTACCCATATAAAGGATTCAAAGAAAAAAACTTACAACAAAATTAATCTCAAAATAATTTTAGCCACATCAAAACTGAAACAATCAAATACAGATTGGTTGCTAAATATTAAACACAATTTAAGATGAATTTTAAATAAAAGTTTAACATAACTTTTAAATGAATTATATCATCAGTATAGTATTTTTTTAAAATAAATAAAGAATTTTATTCTAAGAGTTATTCAACACACTATATTTCACAAGCAACAAAATCTGCATACCGTATGGTAACCAAATTATATTTTAACTCTACTACCAACAACTGTTCAGCCAAAAAACTCGATATACAGTCAAAAATTAAATATTTAGTGCTGTTTGTAAAACTCCATATAATTCATGGCTTTAGGGTTGTGATGAAACTGTCAACTAAACAGTAATTAAGTATCTGAATCAGAACAAGCATAAAGATTCTAATTATTAGAAGAAGATTAGTAAGTGTTACCCATCCTTTATATGTATTCTAGTAGGGAGATTGGCCACTTCTGTGAAAGCAGCTCTCCACTTCTGCACTGTGTTCTCGTTGCAATGTTTTTCATGTTCAGCAAAGGCCACTTCAAAAATCCCCCTCTGATACTGCACATCACTAGGTTCCACGTGGTAGAAAATGGGCAACACCGTCAGCCCACTCTTCATGCATTCAACAATCTTAGCAAGTTCTTCCAAGCACCATGTGGAAGATGCATAATTTTTAGACAAAATGATGACTGCCTTCCTCGATTTTTCGATTGCATCCAAGATTGCCGCCGAAATGGTATCTCCCATCGCAAGATCTTTATCGTCCTTAAAGGTGATAATCCCTTTTTTGACCAAAGCATGACATAGATGGTCGGTAAAAGTATTACGGGTGTCTCCACCTCTAAAACTGAGGAAAACTTCATATTCCGGTTGGGGTTTAGAACTAGGAGAGGAAGAAGATGATGGGGCATCTTGAATGGTGGTGGAATCCATTTGTACTTACTGAGGAGAAGGATCAGTGAATCTGGTGGGTAAATTCACAGAGGAGGTGAGGAAAAAAGACAAAAAAAAGATGATGAAGAAGATAGAGGGGAGAAAATTCAGAGACGGCACAGGATCGGTGAATCTGGTGGGTAAATTCAAAGAGGAGGTGGGGAAAAAAGCACAAAAAAAGATGATGAAGAAGATAGAGGGGAGAAAATTCAGAGACGTCACCAGATCGGTCAAAGGTCAGGGGAGTGGGAATTTCTTGGAAAGTTCATAGTCTGCAAATACCCCTGCATTTTTGCTTTTTTACAAAAGTACCAGATTTTATTTTATTAGTAATCCGATTCCTTTATTAGGAATTTAAATCATTTTACTTTAATAATAGTAATAAGGAATAACTTTTTTTTTATCTATTACTATAATAATAAGGGTCGGTTAATGGATACTTTTAGGTTATCCGTTGAGGTAATGAGTATTTGATACTTCTAAGTTCTACTGTAGTATTAAAATTTTAACATATTTTTTTTTAATTGTAAAATTTTAACATTAAAATAACAATTGTGGATTCCAAAAATACCTACTGAATTCTAAGATTTCTACCAATTATTGAAGTTGACTAAATTCTTCACACCATTCCAAATTTACAAAAAGTATTAAGTAACTCATACTAACTTTCCTTCTTATCAAAACTGATAACCAAATGAGGAATGAAAATCTTCTATACCATTTTTTTTTTATCCATTACAAGACAACTGGTAGTCTGGTAGTATTGTTAAAAAAAAAAAAAAAAAAAAAAAAAAAAAAAAGCATTGAAAATGGGAAATTATAGAGTAGTCTCACAGCACAAGGTCAACTGACCTTGTAGTTCGGTCCTATAGAAACAAACTGACCTTATACTCTAGTACTATATAAACAAAACAGGTGGCAAAGAACTCTTGACATCACTAAAAAGAAACCAACTCATCAAAAAGAGTAAATGATGTTAGTAACGAAGTTACTAAATATCTTTCTTTCAAGTCGCTGTTGGTTTAGGGAAAAGAAAAATGACATTTCTCTGCTTGGAGAAAAAACAAAACAACACCTAAAGCTCTCCGACTCACTACATTTTCAACACCTAAAATGTTTATCTTTTCGCAGGAAACCTTGGTTTATTTAAGAGTCCATTTTAAGTATATTTCAAAACATAAATGGTGGACTTGAGGTTGATCTAAATTCATTAAATCTTTTTTATTTTTAAAGATGTTGAGCCATAATGATCAAAAAGATAAAATCTACAAAAGCACCTAACTCTCACTCACCATATTACTATGGAGCATAAAGCATGAGCTTTGTTTCTTTTGGTTTGAGCTTCAAAGACTTGATCTTCAATGAAATTTCTGATTTGAATTTTGACGAAGTTTGCATTGTTTGAACTTATTGCGCGTGATGGTCCAAATGATAACTTGGTGAAATTAAGCTTAAACATAAGATCATTAGATTACTTGAAAATATCATTTACATTAAGTCTTTGTTATCATCAAAATTACATAAATGCCCTTGGATTAATTAGCCAATGTAATAGGCATTAAAACCTTAAGGCTAACATTGGGTACTGAGAGAACCTCGCCCTTTTCTCAAAGTTCTAAACGTAAACCACTTGAATTAAAGAGTTGTTTCAAGAGATTTTGGTTTCGGTTTGGAAATAGATAGGTAGCGTGTCTCAAATGTAGGGAAAAGTACATAAAAAATAACTAACTCTCTAAATCGAAAGTCGGTGTGCCAATGTTGTTTGTGGAGTCACCACTTAATTTATTTTAGAGGAAAAACTAAGAAATTCCAAAGACAAGAGTAATATAATCCCCTTTTATTCCATTTTAGAATTTGTACAATTGCTAAATGAAATGGTGTGTGTAAATGTTACAAATAAAATTCCCCTAGAATACAATCTAAGAAAATAATATTGTATGAATTTCCTAGTTACAATCTATGTAAAAAGAAAATCAAATGTTGTTGTAAGGCACTATGTATGCAAACCAAGGTTTTGGTTCGGAGGCTTGGTTACAAAATGGGAAGGTGTTAGGCACCCCATTTTGCCCGATTTACATCGGTCCTCTTATATTAAAAATGGCCAGGCATATTGTAATGTCAATGCATGTATGTGTATGTTGTGCAAATAAGTTAATTTTAATTGTCCGTGTTGTTATTATGTTGGTTGCAATATGATGTTCATGTTATAGTTGTAAACTTAAACACATAATCATAATGAACTTATAAATATTAACACAAGAAATTAAAATATAAATGTAAGCACAATAAATTAAAGCATAAAAGAATTTAAAACAATGTGGTTAGAAGACTAACCCGCATGCAAAACAAAATTAAAAGTCAATATTTGCTTCATAACTTGTTTGATTGTAAGCTTGTAATTTAAGACTCTCAAAATTGTGTTTGTGTATGTATGTTGGTGGCAAAATAATTTCTTTTTTTTTTGATAATCTGTGGCAAAATAATTTCAAACCTAAGTTCTAAAGATGATGAAGGGTGAACAAAATCAAATTGATTTTATTAACCTTCAAAAACTTTAAAACTTTTGGGAAGGAATTTTGATTTAAGAAAACTTAAGTTGCAAAAATTTTCCAAATCTTGGTTCTAAAGACAATGAAGCGTGAGATTTCTCAACCTTTAAAAGCTTTACAACTTTGAAGAAGAGAGTTTGCTTCAAGTGAATTTTATGCACTAAATTCCTATTTCTCTCTATCTCTTGGAACCTCCCTTGCCTTGAAGATCATGGTTGTATTTATAGAAGAAGGGGGGTGTCAAAGGGTCAATGAGGGGTGGAAGGGGCAGATTTTTTGCCCCCCACCAGCTACCTCACGTGCATGCCAGCCATGCCTTGTCTCCCTTTGCTTAAAAAAAGACAAAAATTGTGCAGAAAGTGGTCCAAGGACATAATGCCAGCCGGCACTAGGATTAAAAATTGAAGTCCCGGCTTAAAAATTAAAATGCCGGCCGGCACTGTTTTGAAAAATTAAAGTGTCGTCTGGCACTGTGTTTTGGGCTATTTAAAACGTTTTTTTTTTTTTTTTTTTTTT
>BKZX01024344.1:0-14177 GCA_014362285.1 Fagus crenata | reverse complement strand
CAAAAAAGGTTTGGCATTTTTCATATATTGACAATACTTGGCAGAATAAAAAGGTTTTAAATTATTTACAAAAATCAAAGAGTATACGGACCATTTTTTCACCGATCGCAAGACTTGGACCCTCCTCTGAATCCTTTGTTGATGCATGCATCTCAAGATTTAGATACATGCGAATTCTAGATTTAAGTGACTCGTGTTTTGAGGTGTTACCAAGCTCCATCGGTACCATGAAGCATTTAAGGAGTTTAGATTTGAGAAGAAATCGTAGAATTAAGAAACTCCCAAATTCCATTTGCAAGCTTCAAAATCTGCAAACTTTAATCCTCTACCAATGTGAAAAACTAGAAGAACTACCAAAAGATATAAGATACATGATCAACCTTAGATGGTTATATATAACATCCAAACAGATTTCTCTACCAAGGTCCTTGAATTCGTTGCGATGTTTGAGTTTATTTAATTGTGGCAATATCGAATCTTTGTTTGAAGGGATGCAAGGCTACACATGCCTTCAGGTGTTGGTTATTAACACTTGTGGGGGTCTGATCTCTTTGTTTCCTATCCTAAAATGCCTAACCACTCTAGAGGTTTTGATTATTGAAAATTGTGGAAAGCTTGATCTGACTGAAGGGGAAGACAATCAAGAAGAATTGACAATGAGCCTTCGAGTAGTAGCCGTCAGTCAATTACCAAAGTTGGTGGCTTTGCCCCATTGGATTAAATGGTCTTCAAGAACTTTACAGTACATGTTAATCAAAGATTGCCCCAACTTGACAGTGTTGCCGGAGTGGCTGCCAAATCTCGCATCGCTTAGACTACTTGAAATTACGGATTGCCCCAAATTGGTGTCTCTGCCAGAGGGGAAGCTTTGTCTCCTATCTCTAAGAACTTTCACAATTCAAGAATGTCCCGAATTGAGTAGAAGATGCCAACCAGAAATCGGCGAGGATTGGCACAAGATTGCTCATGCCTCAGGAATTTACATTGATGACAAGAAGATTAAATAAGATGATAATTAGGTATGGAGTAATCTCTCTCCCTCTCTTTTATTTATCCTTCTTCCAAGAGTTTAACATCTATAAAATACTGCTCTGTCTCTGGTTGTGTAATCAGCGCAAATCCATATATACGTTATCTTTGCAAAGAAGCAATCTCTCTCACTCTTTTCATTAATGGCCATTGGAGACTTTCAATTAATTATTCTGTCTTTGCTCAAAACTGGACAATTCTGACCTCTATTTGAAGCATTAAGCAACAAGAAAAAAAGTAGCATAATAGGTCCAATTATGGCTAATACACGTGACAGCAAAAGTCACAAACCATTGAACTTACAACCCACAAGTTACCGAGGTTCTAATAATTATAATGATTTCTTTTAAGCTCCTATCTATGGAAATGGAATCAATAGTCAGAAATTTGCACTTTATTTACTTGTTCTAGTTTTTCATTTCACTTAGGAGTTTCAGCACTTAATACAAAAGATACAAACATATTATATCTAGAAATGATATGCATTTGTTAACTTGAGGAGAAGGATAATAAAAATATATGTGAAGGATCCCCTTCTTTTGGTGTGACTGGGAATTAAAAACAGAAAAAATAATGCAGAGGAAGGTATAGACATGAATAACACAAAAACTTTTGTTAGTTTTCTAATCAATGCTTCTTTTGTTTAGTTGTTTAGAATTTACTGTCAACATCTGCTATCTTAAAATTAGAAACTCAGCTTATCTGGTAAGACTGTTGCCTGATTTCTTGTTCTGTTTTCAGAATCAAATTTTAATTGCTGAGATGAAGTAAAGAAAAGAAAATGACATTTTAGAATCTGTATTTCCATTAGTTTTAGTTTCCGATTGGCTTGGTGCTTTGGAAATATGATTAAATGGGTATTGTTGTTTTTATTTGGTTGTGTACTGAGCTTGGTGCTTTGGCAATTTTGGAGTTTTGGGTTAGAGGAGATTGGGTCTGTGACTGTCTGTGTGCGTGTGTGTTGCTGTGTTGAGGTTGGAATGTCAAAGTCAGATTGTGGAATTCTTTAGATGGAAAAGAATGAAGCTTGAAGAGCTTCTATATATCATGCTCTTCAAACCATGGGAATACAGAGTTGGCAACAAGTAACAACCTTGGCAGAGCTCAAGCTACGGAATTACACTCTGTTGCTTTTGCGTTTGTTTTTATTTTTATTTTTTCTGTTCTTAATTCCTAGTCACGGCTGAGAATGGTAACTGCTGTTGGTGTCTCCTCCACTTTTCCAAATCGTTGTTACTTATTGCTTCATGCTTAGCAAAAAGGTGTATTTAGTTCAGAATGAGAATATACCTTTCATTAAGTCTCTATCATTTTTTTTTTTTTTTTTATGCTTAACAGGACATAATAAGTTCATTTTCACTATAGATGAGCATCTTGACATTGCTGGTATGAGAAATGAACTAATGTCAGTTTTTCAAGTGTTGGTCAAGTGGTAAGGTGGGGTTTGTATACTCAAACATGCTAGAAAGTCTAACTAAATAAGAGATGTCTTGGGTCTAAATAAAGTTGGACTTTTTTTTTTTTGGTGGGGGTGGGGTAAGTAACGTTGGACTAGTTGCAAGTGAGAATTTAGTACTTAAATTGAGTTTTAGGTGCTTGGATGTGCACTATTATTTGAAATTTGGTGGAAGTTCTATGTTTCTGCACTAGACTTTTGCTCTTAAGCCCAGCCAACCGGCGTTCCTCTCTTTTCAAACTTTCTCACACTTTGCTTGTTATAATTCTTGTATTATTCCATTCTGCTTAGTCAACACCCTTGGTATGTTCTCATATTTGTTATTTTTGTTGAAATTTTCTGCATATGTGGCATTTCATCTAGGATTGAAAATTGGGTTTATTTTCAAGTATTCTTGCATACGGTGATATTATTCATGTTGGGGTTTTCGTCCTGTTCTAGGATTTTTCAACTGTAAGGCTTGAGACTGAATTGTTTGTAAAAAATATGCAAAAAATCAGGTTCCCTCACTGCCCTTGTCATGACCAATTTCTAATGTGCACACCGCCTATTTGTCAAAATGCCTCATGCACTACTTTTTGATAAATTTAAATTTGTGAGGCTTGAAACTATCTAGTCATGGCTGTAATTTATTATTTTATGTTTCTGGTCTTAGGCAGCATAGGCACCCTATGTTTTCAATTCACATTGCATGCTTTAATCTCATGGCCTATGCTTAGTTCATTTACTTCTCAAGCCATGGTTTTCCTTGGTGTCTCACTTGTCATTGCTAGTATCTTATTCTCACGTAGGCAGCCTATGGTCATGTCCTTCATAAATCAGATTGAGGATAGGGACCTAACAATGTAAATAGTTAAATAGTCTAATATTCTATCATATATGACAGACTTTTTGTTAACTTATTCTGGGCCATGTTGTGTAGTTATAAATGCAAAGAAATGTAATTGAATTGTTTGATTGTGTCATATTCGGATATTCCACACTTTCTTCTTCTAATGTATCCTAATATGTTGTGTTTTGAGTGTTTGACAAAAAATTCTAAGTAGATATTAGAAGTAAGACACTTGTTGTGATTTTTCTTCTCGTATTGAGTTTGTCTAGGTTGTTAAAACGGAATAATTTTTAGGTTGGACATAGAAGGGACACATAGAATTGTTTCCATGTTAGTTTAGGAAGATATAATGCAAGAGATATCTAGGTGTTGACAGCATGATGGTGTATTGCTATCCTGCATGCTGATTGTTTTAATGTTACCAATTTAATAGTGGGTTTTGCTATATTTTCAACCATAGCAGAAATTGTTTGTGTAACTTTTATTTTTGCAAAAATGGTTTTTCTTTGGTTTCTATGCAATTTAGTTTTATGTCATCTAATTAAATTCTATTAAGTTTTGTATTAAAAGATTAACCAAGATAGCAAATTGAATGTTCTGATTTTTTGTGGGTATCAATTTATTCAAAATTATTTTGTGTTGTGATTTCTTTCTGTTTAATTGTAGATATTATTATTGTTGGTCTTGGTTTTAATTTGTTGTTCTTAATGAATGTTGTGAATTCATACAGAAACGCCCCTCTGACTTCAATGGGACAAGGCAGCCAAACTCTACTATAGCTCTTGATTTCCTCGTTGAGATGAGAATGAAGTGCCACGACAGTAATAAGATCCAACTAGTTTTTGGCCTGCCTTTTATAACAGTTTTATGAAACATATATGAATAAAGCAGTAATACTCATGTAATTTTGTTGTGCTTCGTAGGAATGATTCTTCCATATGTGTAGTACACTAGTTTGCATGTGGTTGATGCAATATCTTGTTTTTTGTTTGACTCCTTGTTTTTTTGTTCAATTCTTTGTGTTGATCAATATGCAAGGTTTTTGAAGTTCTTATTTGTTCAGTTCTTAACTTCATAAATGTGTTTATGGGCGTCATGTAAAAAAGGTGGGTTATTGATTTTTTTAAGAATAAATTTTTAACTACAATTTAATTTTTTTTTTTTTGAATTCATCTTAGACTTAACGATCAATCTTAGACTTAAATGGGTTTTTTTTTTTTTTTTAAAGGTGGGTTATGGTTTTGCCAAGTGGCTCACTCATGTAGCCATTCCAACTCATCTATTAATTAAAAAAAAAAATTATCATGTCTCACTCTCCTTTGAATTGATTCATTTAACCTTCCACCTAAGGAATTTTTTTAATGAATTATATATTTTTATTAAATTAAGAAGATTAAGAGATTTGGGGTTTGGTCTTTGGCCTTCAGTGCATCTCATCTAACTGTAAATGCTGGTGATATGGGGTTTGGTCTTTAGTGTAGTTCACATAACTGTGGTGTCGTATAATTGTTTCACTTTATTTTCCAACTTCTTGGATGCTATAACTCCTAATTTCTTTGGTTTCACAAATGAAAGAGTTTTCTTCATTAAATGAAAGTTTTGCACGTTGTAACACTGGGTCACTGGTTCATTCCCCTACCATAGCATTATTATTATTATTATATTTTTTGTTTCCTTTGTGTTGAAAAATTAATCTTCCACAATTTCTCTTGCAATATTTTAGCTTCTCTTTATGCCAGGTATGTTAAATTCCAAAAAAAAAAAATCATTGCTTTGAAATAGTTTGTATAAATATAATATCACCCAGCTTTGCTAAAGTTGTTTGTGTTTGTGAAAAGTACTCAACAAAAAAAGAGACGAAAAAATGTGGATGCATATATGCATCCACAAGAACGGAATAGTAAGTCTTTAAAATGCATTTCATTTAGCTTTACAAAAAATTAACTTGAATGCATGAAACCAAAAAAAAAACAAGTGTCTCCTTTTTTCTTGACTTTAATTTTAAGCTTGATGACTGAATTTCCTTAAACAAATTTCGAAGCACAAATAATAGCATGTAGAAAGTGTACATAAAAGATCTCAAAGCTTCTCCAAGTATTGAAAATTTTCAAAAAAAAATTAAAAGAGAAATTTTACGAAAGTGTCAAACCGTTTTTAAAAGTTTGGGACATGATGTAAATTTTTTATTTTTATTTTTAAAAATGTATAACCGTATGTGTGAATTTTGAATGATAGAATTTTCATTTTCAGTTAAAACAAAACATAATATATGGCCTTCAGCAACTCTTTGGTACTAGTACTATCCAAAAAAAAAAAAAAAATGATAATAATAATAACGAGAAAGAAAAATAATGTTTGATTAAAGAGCAATATTCACGTTGAAGTTGATATCTCTATAGTCATTTTAGGTTCTGATTTCATTAATTCAAACATGTTAACTTTTCAACATTACAAACCCAACCCCAAAAAAAGGAAATGAAAAAGACAACAAATAAAGAGAGGAACAAACTTCAATTAAATGCACTTATTCTCTAAGCAATAAATAACTCAACACACAGCCATGAGGTTTCAAGTAAGCAATATTGAGACACAGCAAAAGACTTGTGCTTAGGTAGTTTTCCATGAAGGAAGTGGTGGACTTTCAGAATTCTTCCATGTTCCAAAGTTGTTCTCAAAATTGTCACCTTTAACGACGTCCTTTGCAGCAAATGATTCAAGTTTAGTCATTTCTTCTAATGTCAGTTTCACAAATAGATCTCCAATGTTCTGGTTGAAGTTTTCAATCTTAGTGGTTCCAAGTATGGGACACACATCCTTCCCTTGGTGATGAACCTAGGCCAATGCTAGCTGTGATGGGGTGAAACCTTTCCTTACTGCCATTTCATTAACACGCTCGAATATGGTTTTGTTATGCTCCAAATTTCAGGTTGGAACCTGGGTAGAGTCTGCAAGCAATGAATACATAAATCAACATTAAGGGGAAAATTCTATCAAGGCATTTTTTGGTCATGTCCTATGGCTGGAAATGATGTCCAGTTGTTGTGCAAGTCCATATCACACATGTTGCTCACTTGTGGTACTTTTTGTCTCGATTAGTAATTAATTTAGACGATAAAGAGGTGTATTTATATAATTCTCTCAAATTGAAGTGTCATCAACTAAATTGAAATTTTGGAGGGGACATTTCAAGTTGGGCAAATAAATTCTGGCAATATTACAAACACACTAATACTATAAAATTGTTAATGTAAATGCATGTGTATCTTATTTTGAAGTTCAACATTTATGTGGTAGATCTACAAACCTTTCGGTAGTCATCGTTCGACAGATTTTCAATCACTGTTGCCCCTAATGAAAAGAATCCTCATCCTAGAGGACTGTATGTAACAATCCCAATTCCTAGTTCCCTAAAAATTGGGAGGACAAAATAAGTTTTGTATATTAATTATTCTATAATTTAGAAAACAATTTCGAATGATTACTCACCTGCAAGTAGGAATTATTTCTTTCTCCACATCTCTAGCCCACAAAGACCACTCTATTTGCACTACTGTTATTGGATGAATTGCATGTGTTTTTCTGATTGTTGAAGCAGTGGAATTAGACAAACCTATGTACCTGATTTTACCCTCTTCAGTGTTCAACTAGTTTCTTGAGTTCCCAAATCTAGAATTCAAAAGAAAATATTGTATTGACCAATTGTGGCAAGTAGGCAACAGATGTAATAGCTAACTAAAAAAAAAAAAAAGAGTTGGAAGATAATCATGCGGCACAACAACAGTGTATTGCTATGTGATTAGAATGTTATTAGGTTGAAAATTTGAGAATTTTGTAAGGGATGTTCTGATGTAGGAGCATCTAAGCTAGTATTTTCTTTTCTATTTTAGGCTTGTAATTAGTTTTGACACAAGCTTGTACTTGTTGTCTCAAAAGCCTAACAACCTAGTACTTGGTCTTTTCTTGTAACCAATTACATTTAGGCCATGTACAACCAATAGGAAGGCTTGGCTGAGTTGGTTAGTTTGTTAGGGGTTGTTAATAGTTTAGCCAATGGGCTTTTAGCATAAGATAACCAATCATAGGGCTGCATCTAGTAGCCAATCAGATTGTACCTGAGGCATGCTATATAATGCATGGCCTTGCCTTTGTAAATGTAGTTTTAGATTTGATATTTTGTGGATGAGAATTACTTAGCCTAGTGTGCTATTTTTTTTAGAAATGGACTTCTCTATGTAGAGGCTTTATGCTGCCTAGTTACTACTCAAATTAACTCAAACTTCAACCCCATTCCTAAACACAAACCCTTCTACCTGAGAGCCTACAGAATCAGAATCAAAGATATAAACCAAGGTATGAGCAAAAATGGGAAGGTAGTGTCAAGATTGATGTGCCAGAATTTTCTGGTGGGTTAGATCCTAATGACTTCACGGATTGGCTTAATCTTGTGAAATGTGTCTTTGAGTACCATGAGATTCGAGACCATAAGAAGGTGCAGATTGTGTGCATCAAGCTCAAAGGGAGAGCATTAGCTTGGTGGAGCAGATTCAAACCCAACAAGTCAAATTTGGAAAGAAGAAAATCCAAGATTGGAGCAAGATGACGAAAAAGCTCCAAGAACAATTTCTACCATTCAACTATCGTCAAACCCTCTACAAAAACTTGCATAATCTGAGGCAAGTAGGGTATGTTGATGACTACACTGAGAGGTTCTATGAACTCATGACAAGAGTAAATCTCCAAGAAGATGAAGAGCAAATAGTGACACGATACATTAGTGGTTTGAAGCCTCCAATTCAATATACCTTATCCCTACTTGTTATCATAACAATTTCCGAGGCTTACAATAGGGCCTTGGCAGTGGAGAAACGATTGACAAGAAAGGCATTGTAGTACCAAAGCTTTGGGAGAAACCAAGCTACTGCCAGTTCTAGCAATCATGGCTAGTAGCCTTGGCAATCCAAGAATGTACCCTATGCATCTACTTCCAGCAATGCAGCCACCAAGAGTACAATTGTTAGTAAGCCTACCACCTTTAACTCTTCATTTAAGTGTTATAAGTGTGGTGAGCAAGGCCATAAGACCAATGAGTGCAAGAAAAGTGGGCTGCAAGTCAAGAAATAAGGCATTTATGGTGGAATCAATATAGGAAGGAGTTGTTGATCAAGAAATAGATGTGGAAGATGCAGTAGAGGATATTGGTGGAGATTCTAAGGGAGAAGAAGGTCTTGCTCTTGTGACAAGAAAGATCTTGCTAGCTCCAAGACAAAATGTCGAGGAACATTGGCTTAGAAGCAATATTTCTCACACCACTTGCAGCAATGAAGACAATGCTTGCGACTTGTTGATTGAGGGGAGTCATTGTAGCTTGCACAAGAGAGAACACCATTATACATTACAACCAAAGAAGCACACAACCAAGTCCAAGCCCATGGTCAAGATAAAGAAGATAAGCCAAGAAAGACTCGGCTTGAAACACATAGGATGCACTTGAGACCATTTGAGGCCAAATGATTTTTAAGAAGGAGAGTATGATGCAGGAGCATCTAAGCTAGTATTTTCTTTTCTGTTTTAGGCATGTAATCAGTTTTGAGACAACCTTGTACTAGTTGTCTCAAAAGCCTAACAACCTAGTACTTGATCTTTTCTTGTAACCAATTACATTTAGGCCATGTACAACCAATAGGAAGGCTTGGCTAAGTTGGTTAGTTTGTTAGGGGTTGTTAATAGTTTAGCCCATGGGCATTTAGCATTGGATAACCAATCATAGGGTTGCATCTAGCAGCCAATCAGATTGTACCCGAGGCATGCTATATAATGCATGGCCTTGCCTTTGTAAATGTAGTTTTAGATTTGATATTTTGTGAATGAGAATTACTTAGCCTAGTGCTATTTTTTTTTAGAGATGGACTTCTCTATGTAGAGGTTTTATGCTGCCTAGTTACTACTCAAATTAACTCACACTCTAACCCCATTCCTAAACACAAACCCTTATACCCGAGAGCCTACATCATGTTCTCCTTTAAAAGTTTCTCAGAAATAGGGGTATTCTGAAGAAAAAAAGAAGAAGAAAGAAGTCTTTTTGACCCAAGTATGAGAATGTAGCCTATAAGGCTATATCTATGAAAAGTATACTCTTAATATCAAGTGAGAACAATGGTGTTATATTAAGTTGACATTCTTATTGTATAGTCAAGATACAATGATACCGCGAAATAATATTATTTGTGTTAAGCAGGGGCGGCCCCGAGAGTTGGGTTGCCCTAGCCCAACCTAATTTTGGTTGCCCTATTTATTATTTAATATTAAAAAAATAACATAAAGTTTTAAAATCTTTTTTTTTTTATACAAAATCAAGGTTACATTGTACTTTTAACCGGTTATGGTGTGTAGGTTATGGTGTGTAAGAAAATAGAAAGCAATAATAGTAGAGAGGGGATTTTTGAATTCTTGCATTAAATAGGTTAGAAATCGAACCTTTAATGATTTTGCCATTATTTCTTTTCGTTGCTTGACTTTTCTATTATAATATCCTGACTTTTGTTTTCGAGACTTCACTCTATTCTTGTCATTCTCATTCTTTGTCATAGTACCTACAATATGATATTACAATCTCGTTCAAATAATAAAAAATTATATTACACTCCTAAAAATCTAAACTAATATCTATTAATATTATTTTAGATTTAATAGTTTTTAACTAAAAAATGTTTTAGTGTTAATAACACTATTACGCTCCCATAAAAAAATAAAAACACAATACAGACAAATAAATCTAACGCGCAAGACTCCCATCCAAAGAATAAAAATAACACTACACTATTCGGTCAATACAAACACAACTACACCACACATGCCAATATTTAAAATCTTAAATAAATACTCTCAAATAAATACTCAAAAACATAATATTTAAAATCTCAAATAATTTAATAATGTAACATTCAAAATCTCAAATAAATATAAAATAAATACTCACAAAGTCACAAACACAAACACTACAATACAACACTCATACAAATCACAATATATTATGTTAAAATATAAAAAAAAATTAAAAAAAAAAAAAGTTAAAGCAGCACTGACCCACCACTTCGGACCCTAGCCCCAGTAAAATTCATTAAAAAGATGGCATCTGTGCTGCTGTGCATACTTAACCACCAAAAAAAATAAAAAATAAAAAGAACAAAGTTAAAAGCAAACAGCCACTTCGGAGTTCGGACCCTAGCCCCAGTAAAAGCCATTCAAAAGATGGCATCTGTGCTGCTGTGTAGTGTGCATACTTATCCACAACAGGCCGTGAGGCGTGCGCGTGCCGGCCTGCGCAGCTCTCTCTTCCTGCGTGGTGGACCGGCGGTGGTTGGCTACTGGCTGAGCAGGCTGAGACCTCACTGAAGAGCAAATAATGGTACAAATCCGCTTGAGATGCTGGTTTGGTTTAGGGATTTGGGATTTTTTTGAATTGTAAATTTGGGGATTTTTTTTGTCACACGTTTGGTAACGTGTTTTGCCGGTTATATATGTTGTGATGTTTTATTTGTATTTTATTTTTGGATTTAGTTTTGGTTATGTGTTGGATTATAGCTTAGATCTGCTGGTCTGTGGAATGATCTATGATTAATTTTTATTTTTGCCCTCTAAATATTTATTTTTATCCTCTAAATATTTTTTTTGTCCTCTCAGTTTATGATTAATTTTTATTTTTGCCCTCTATTTTTTTTTTGTACTTCCGGTTTAAGATTAATTTTTATTTTTGCCCTCTAAATTTTGTTTTTGTCCTCTCCGTTTATGATTAATTTTTATTTTTCCCCTCTAAATATTTTTTTAACCCTTTAAATATTTTTTATTCTTCCGTTTTATAATTATTTTTTATTTTTGTCCTCTAAATAAATTTTTTTGCCCTCTAAATAATTTTTTTTGCCTCTAATAAAAATTTTATTTTATGAATACAATTTTTTTTTTCCCCTAATGTATATGTATAATTTTTTTTTTTTATTGTATAGTATAATTTTTTTTTTTCCTAATTGGTTGCCCTGGGGTGGGGGGTTGCCCTAGCCCAGGGGCTTGCTGGGCTTACCCTAGGGCCGGCCCTGGTGTTAAGATAGTCAAGTAGGCACTTATATTTGTGTTGGAAAAAAAAAAAAAAAAAAAAGAGAATGAGCCATATTACGCAATTGTTGTATAATAATACCAAATTTTAAGGATTATTGAGTCCCTTATGAGTGAAATTATGGATATTTTAGTTCCTAAGAGTGGTTCCTAATAGATGGGGGCTACTTCCCACATGTAGATGTTAATAGAATCATATTTCTTGACATAGACATGTGAAGTGAGAAATGGTGGGAAATATTTAAAAGGTTTAACAAATAACCATCCATCTATTGTGAGTAAGATTTAGTGGGAATAAATTTTGTGCTAATGTAGCCACCAAAGGTAAGGCAGGGTGATACTTAAAAAAAAAAAAAAATCCTTTTTTTATTGGCTGTGTTGTTTTGAGATGGTGAATAACTTGATGTGAAATTGAAATTTTTGTTTTGTCAAATCCACCAAAGTCAGCCAATGAGAACAAGTGAGTGCTAAATCCCATGTCCAATATATCAAAGCTTCAGTTTCACAAATTTTACTAACAAACACTTGCTGCACTGAAATCAGATATTCTTTAAGCAGAGATGGTATGCTTCAGGATTAATTTATTGAAGAATAAAAAACAGACACAACTACATCTCCAAGCATCCTTCTCAAACAAATTAGAAGTTAGAAGCTAAGGGGGGAAAATGGAGAGGTTATATTTCCATACAAGCCTAAACCATCAAGTATTCTTGATAAAAATTCATTCATCCAAATTTCTACCCACTGGATGTCAGCCCCACTGTGAAAGCTATTGCTAATAACATACCGACAGATCTGTTTAAACCCAATCTGGTGAATTCTCTAACGACTTGGACGGTGAAATCCATCCCAACAAAAGCTGAAGTTAAAAGACAGACTGAAATTGATCTTGGTCCAACTCTCTCCAGCTACAAAAGCAACTTTCAATTCAAAAACTTAAAAACTTAAAAAAATAAAACAAAAATAAACTATGCAATAGCCATGGACTACCCAGAGTCAGATGGCCAGTCTGTGTTGGGAGTTGAAAACAACCTGCTTGGTGGTACAGGCACGAGAAATTTACAAGTCCGAGGTCTTCCTGAAAAGCGAAGTTCCCTAAGCTTTTGCATCCACCCATTTGGTTTTATATTGTTTCTCCTGCAAGTTGTGTAAACGTCAATAAAAAGCTGACAGACATGGAGCTTAAAGCATGTGCATGCACGCAAAACCCGAGTGAGAGAGACCTGTTAGGAAAGTACAAGAATAAATAGAGATGAGAATCTGTTTGCATAGTTGGTTTCGAGGTTCCAGGCGTTGAACTTATCAAAAAATGTGTGTACAAGAGCATTCTTATCAGCCTCCCCATTTTTTTTGCCAATTTGGTTCTAAAAAACCCACTTTTGTTAGTTTAGCTAAAGCACTACTGTATCAGACTCCCTATTCTAACTTTACTATTCTATTTTTTAATATATTCTTATTATTTTATTTATTTTTTCACAACTTTCAAAATACCAACTTTTCTCATTTTTTTTCTATCCTCCTTCTATACACCCGTAGCATATTCTCTCTCTTTTCTTTTTTTCTTTTTTCTTTTTTCCTTCCCTTTTTTCTCCTCCACCCACGTATACTTCTCCCCTTTTTTTTTTTTCTTTTTTTTTTTCTCCTTTTTTTCCCTATCACCCACGTACCCCCTCCCACTCTTTCTTCTTTCTTTCTTCTTTTCTTTCTCCAGCGTCTCCCCTTCTTTCTTTCTTCTTTCTTTCTTTTTTTCTTTCTCCAGCGTCTCCCCTTCTTTCTTTCTTCTTTCTTTCTCACGTCTCCCCCTCATTTTTTTTTCTTCTTTCTTTCTCAGTGTCTCCCCCTTCATTTTCTTTCTTTCTTTCTTTCTCAGCAGTGCTTGATTTTTTTTTTTTTTTTTTGCGTTTTGAGCCTCCATTTTTTGTTTTGAGCCTCCATTTTTGCTGTTACTGCTACTTCACCTGTATTTTTCTTTCTCATTTTTTTTTCTTTTTTCTTTTACTTTTCATCATTTTTTTTTTTTCTATTTGGGATATTGAATATTTAGATCTGTGTTGTTGTTGTGGTGGTGGTTTCCGTTGTTGTGGTTTCCGTTATTATTGGCGCGGTAGACAGCTTGCAAGAGAGAGAAAGAAATGTTTTTTATTTCCCGAAGGATGAACAGTAGCTCCTTAAGTTGGACGAGCTACTGTTCATCAACCACGGGTTTTCAATGAAATAGGGAGGCTGATGGTCCGCGTTTTTGCTGCCTCCTCCCCCATTTTTGCTGTTTTCGCCCATTTCTTAAGGCTGATACGAATGCTCTAAGAGACCAAAAGTGATCTGGTTTCAGATGTTTGTACAGAAGAGAGAAACAGTGCGTAAACTAAAGCTAAAGTTAAATTCTGATTCCGTCTCATTATTTATTTTTTAAATAACAACGTTAATGAATTTTTTATTTAAATTATTAATTTATGTTTTTTTATTTGAATTGAATACTACGCCTTTTATGTCTTAGATTCCAAAATTTTATATTTTTATACAACATCCTTTTACATGTACTGATTCAGTGAATTCTGGCCGCTGATCATGTTGAGTCGAACTTCATTTGAAAATTATCCATGGACGACTGGTCAAAGTCCACTGAGGACCAGTGCGTAAACTAGATCTGACAGCTAAAGTGCATCACGCTTCCCTCTAGATCTTGATCTGAAATCCCTACTTTCCTTATTCATTCTCAGACTCTCACTAGATCACCTCTTTCAATCTTTCTCTCTC
>BKZX01024343.1:0-13665 GCA_014362285.1 Fagus crenata | reverse complement strand
GACGAGGGCTCCAGCCCCTCACCTGTGCTGGGTTGCGGAGGAGGGCCAACCGGAGCCGTGGAGGAAGAAGCCATGAGTGCCGTGCGCAACCAACAAGGAAAGGCAAGAAATTTTTTCTGTGATAGGGAAGAAGAGGGAGAACGGGGGATAGACTCTTGAGTTTTCCTTCTTATCTTCTCCAAAACCCAATATATATTGAAGCTGCAATAAATACTCAGACGGCTGGTGGTTGGGGCTGCTATTCCCGAAATCCTAAAGGGATTTAATGATGACTATGGTGAGGAATGCCAGGGAGAGGGGAGTTTAAGAGAATGTCAGTTCTAGTAACTAACACCCCCCATCTGCCACAACCCCCACGAAATGAGGAACCCACGTACAAAAGAAAAAGAGTGGGAAAAGAAATACTACAACGTGCATGGGTGCATATGTGTTCCACGGACTACTCACCCGAACCACACATCACGTATGATTCGGGCTTGGATGGCTAAATGTAGAGGCCCATTTTTTCTCGGTCCGCCGTGGATCAAATCCAACACTTCAATGGTCCACCAGGGACCCAAAGCCCAACAACACCAGTGATCCACGGTAGACAGCACATGAGGAGAAATTGCTCAAAAAGCCATCCACCAGGCCCGAATATCAAGCCAATTAATAAAAGCCCAGCCCACTCATCCTTCAAGTTTAAAGCCAGCCCATTTACTCTTCAGATTCAGTCCACCGCACAAAGGAATTCTGGAGCAATTTGAAAAAGAGAGGGAAAAATGGCTCTCAAGCATCATTTTCTCTCCCCTCTTGGCACGGTGCTCAAGGCACTAAAGGGGTACATTCCCAAAGAGAAATCAGATTTCCAAAGCTTCTCAAATCATGACAAAGGTGTTGGTTTTCTGCATTAACCCACAAATAAACTTCATGATTCCAGAAAATGTGGTCCACGGCAACCCAGAAAAGGGGGAGGAACTGGTCCTCCACGCCACCCAGTGGTCCACCGCAGATTACCCAGCAGTTCACAACCAAACCCAGCCACAAGAACAGCCTGCGGCGGCGCCAGCTGTGATGGGTGATGAAGGAGATGACGAGGAAGATGAGGCAAGGGCTGAAAAGACCAAGAAATCTCCCATGGCCGCCCAGATCAGTATCAACTGAGGAGAGTAATGATGAAACACCAGCTGGTCACTCTCTTTACCCACTGGTCGCGGTGGACTTCGTCACAGAATAGTCCACGGCAGCACCAACTGAAACAAAAATCACAACCAAGGCTGAAAAGACTCAAGAAGTCTGCCATGGCCACCACCACTCGAGAGCAGTGACCACCACAGCCCAACACTCCGGTGGTCCTTTCTCCTCCACATCACAGAACTTAGGAAGCACGGTTTGGAGGTAGGGGAATCAATTTACTCAAATTATGTTTGATCTGCCGCAACAAAAAGGGTATGAATTTGCTGGGAAAGGATACCCAAAAATGGTAAGATTAAGTATAATTAATGCAAAACGTATATGGGTCAAGTCACCATAATCATTTCAGATCATTACCGAGCATTAAATGCTTGTCACTTCCTCCCTCATTAATGGCCTGAAAATCGCCGCCCACCGCAGATCAAATCAGATCTGCGGCGGATGAAAGCCATCAGCTCAACCCCAAACATTAAATTCCAGCCCCTTTGTCTCTTGCTTAAACGAAGATTCTCATGATGAGGAGGAAAACAAGTAAAACCACTAGATACAAACACCATTATAAATAGGGGTGGGAAGAAGGAATAGGGGTTAGTTGGCTGATCTGAGAATCCATATACTGAAACTTCTCCATTAAAGCTGCCTTCAAAGCTCCCGAAATACACTTAGCCAACATCAGTCCACGGGACACTTCCCGTAGGTCCACGGTGGACTAAAAAAGCACTCTTTTAGTCTGCCACAACAGAAAACTCTCATCAAACACTTAACCCAACACCAAGTACTGACTCATGTACGTTTTTGCACAGTAAATGATTCTCTTCCTACTCCGAATCACCTAAGTTTTGTGATTTGCTCTGATTTGTTATGCTTCTTTGCTCTACTCCTGCTTTTCTTGCAAGATATAGAGGAAATCAAGTGCTTTGTGCTCAGCACCCTGGTCCACGGGACTGACCTTTGATTTTTATGACTTGTCTTACACTTTGTATTTTCTGCCACTGATCATTGCTTCTTGAAAAGGTTGAGTTCATTGTATTAAATCTCAGCCTACGAGATTGATTTTCTTTATCATGTGTGAGCCTGTAATACATTTCTCATGTGCTATTAACGTTACATTGCAATTACTGAATATCCTGGTCTGGTGGAAGTAGAGTTTAAGATTACTAACTTACCTTGATCTGCGGCATTGGCTACATTAGTCCACCGTAACCCTTGTACGAGCATTGCATCACGGTAGATCAGAGAGTGTTAGAGGGAAATGCACCATCAGCCTCCAAGTGGTCTACCGTACTTGGAGTAGAGTTTTGGGCTCAACATCCCCCACACACAAACTCAGCCCGTATTTAGCCCATCCGTGGATTAATACGTGGCCCATCGGTGCAGAAATTTTTAGCATCCACATTTTGGCGACTCCACTGGGGAGTTGAGTTGCAATCTTCCCTCGTTTCATCACTTTGAAGCTGATCCACGGTATCTGGGGGCTACAGCCATGCCGCCCAAAAGGTCCACCAGACAGAACTCAGTAGCTAATTCCCATGCTGAGGTGGAATCTCAAGGCCACAACCATGCCATGGGAGAGACACACGCCCAAGGTGGTGGGCAGACGCACACCCAGGGTGGTGGACAGACACATGGGGGAGAAAATACCTTCGGTGGTGGACAAGCTCACGGTGGTGGACAAGTCCTTGGTGGAGAAATCCCTGTTGGCGGACCACAGCAAATGGCATTGATGTTCGAGATGATCAAGGGGATGCAGTAGAACCAAGCTGAGCTTGCTGAATCCTTAAGACAGCTGAGAGAAGCCAACGGCAACAAGGAGGACCACCAAAACAAGAATGACAACCGCAATCATGAAGAGAGGGAGTCTCACAACAAAAACGACACACCGTTTGTCACCATGTCCGATGTGGCAGACTTACTCAGACAAGAAAGAGAAAGGCCCCCGAAGGAGCCTAGGCACTTTGTGAGGAGACCCCCTTACCCCATTGAACTCTTGAAGGAGCCATACCCGGAGAAGTATGATACACCCGTCTTTGCATTATTTGACGGAAGAAAAGGGAGTGCCATGGAACACATCAGCAAGTTTCTGGATTCCATGGGACCCTTTGCTGCACATGGTGATCTCTGTCTGCGGGAGTTCTCGAAATCTCTGGTGGATAGAGCATACACTTGGTACACAGTGCTGCCTGCTGGGTCCATCAGAACATGGGAAGACATGGTAGAGAGCTTCTGCAGCAAATACTTCCCTGTTGAAGAAAAGTTTACCCTGGTCAATCTGCATAGTACTAAGCAGCAGATTGGAGAAGACTTGGTGAAGTACATCCACCGCTTCCGGGACGTGTCCTTAGATTGTCATGTGAAGTACCAAGAGGGAGAACTAGTAGAGGTATGCATTGACAATATGCTACCCGAATTTCGTGCCTACTTGGAGAACCTAGACATCACAAGGTTCGCCCCTCTACTCCAAAAGGCTAGAAAGACTGCCATCTCAGTCAAGCCTCAAGTTGAAAAGAGCAGGGACAAGAAGAGTCTGCCGCAGACTCTCACTGTGTCCACCGCAACTGCACCTAGCGGTACCAAACGAAAGAATCCATCAGACAAGGCCTATGAGGAGCCACCTCCATTACCTTTTACAGCCGAAGAAATGATGGCAATCTTTGATAAATGGGTTCAAGATCAAGTGATCAAGCTTCCAAAGATCAGCAAGCAACCCACTGCAGAAGAACAAAAAAATCCTAAGTATTGCCGCTACCATAGATACATAAATCACCCCACGGTGGACTGCCGAACCCTCAGATGGGAGGTCAACCGTAAAATCCAAGATGGTACCTTACAGCTCTCAGAAGCGCAGCAGAAGGTCCACCAGATCCCTTTTCCTAACTACAACAAGGATAAGGGCAAGGCTGTAGTGTCAGTGGTAATCCACGGGAACGTGAGTGACATGGAGGCAGAAGAGTCTGCCGCAGCAAGTTCTTCTCTGGTACCAGCAGCTGTTAGGACTTTGCAAAAGAGTCCAAAGTTTAAGTCTCTATTCAACCAACTAGGATTCGGACCTAAGGCAAGAAACGCAGCAACAGAAGCACTCATCACAATAGCCGCAGAATCAGGAGCCATTTGTTTTACGGCAGAAGCTCACGCTAGCCGTGCCTTTTTGGAAACCACAAATGCCATAACCTTCACGGATGAAGACATGGAGGTTCAATATCCCGACCATAGACGCCCACTCTACCTGTTTGGGGTAGTGAAAGATGTCCAGGTTAGATGTGCTCTGGTGGACACTGGTTCATGTCTAAACCTCATTCCTTTAAGCACTCTCCAAGCCGCAAATGTGCCACAGCAGAAGATCCAAGGCTCTCCCATGGAAGTGACCGGATTTGGAAGGATGACCGAACATACAATGGGGCATGTGCAACTTGTCTTGAAAGTGGGGCCGATTGTGGCACTCACACGATTCCATGTGGTGAATGCGGAAACTCCCTATCATGTGCTCCTCGGCAGACCTTGGCTGCACAAGCATAAATTGGTGTCATCCACCTATCATTAATGTGTCAAGGGGAGACTTAATGGCAAACCGATCCGCATAGCTGCAAATTCTTGCCCCTTCGACCAGACTGAGGCTCATTTTGTTGAAGCAACTCTTTATGATGATTTAGCATCCACGGGAGAACCATCCATCATGAGGCCATGTGGAACACCACTCCCTGCATGGGAAGATATTAAAGATGATCCTGAAATTGATCTACGGGAGCTGCTTGAATGAAAGAAGAAAAGAAAGGAACGTGAAGTTGAGTCTGGGAGTCCACCACAATGCGTGCGTGTACAACTCCCCGATGGACGCATCGTCTATCACTTATGAAGGTGCGTGGGGCCTGATTGCCCACAGCAAGAGGGTCCCACACCTGAAGAGGGTGATTTGCAGCCCTCATGCCACTTGACACAGCAGACAGAAAACTCCAGCAAAGTTGTGGTGGATCAAATACAATCCACAGCAATGAATTCTGAAAAGGTTACGGTGGACCATGCACAGTCCACGGTAATGAATTACCAAAAAGTTGCGGTGGACCAGACAGAGTCCATGGCAATTAACTCTGAAAGACTTGCGGTGGACCAGACAGAGTCCATGGCAATTAACTCTGAAAGACTTGCGGTGGATCAGACAGAGTCCACGGCAATTAATTCTGAAAGACTTGTGGTGGATCAGACAGAGTCCACGGCAATTAATTCTGAAGGACCTGTGGTGGATCAAACAGAGTCCACCGCGATGGACCCTGGAAGGTCTACGGTGGGCCATGCACCATCCACGGTGAGGAATCCTGGAGCAGAAGCTATGATAGACCAGACAAAGTCTACGACAATGAGCAAGGACAAGTCCACCACAGCTGAACCAAACATAACTTCCAAAGAAGAGCTTGAGGTAATTAATTTAAGTGATGATCCTGATATTACTAAGCCTATATCAATTAGCAAGTCTTTATCTGCCAAAGAAAGAAAATGCTTGATTGATCTGCTGCATGAGTATAAAGATGTGTTTGCTTGGGATTATCATGAGATGCCGGGGATAGACCCGGGGTTAGTGGCTCATTCTTTGAACGTGGAGCCCGGTACCAGACCTGTGGTGCAGCCCATGAGAGCCTTTCATACGGAAGTAGAGGCACAAATTACACAAGAAGTGAAAAAGCTACTTGCTGCTGGCTTCATTAAACCAATTCAGCATCCACGGTGGCTGTCAAACATTGTTCCGGTCAAGAAAAAGAACGGGCAGATCAGATGTTGTGTTGACTTTCGGAACCTCAATAAAGCATGTCCCAAGGATGAGTTTCCTCTTCCAAACATGGACTTGTTGATAGATTCAGCCGCTGGCCACGCCATGTTTTCCTTCATGGACGGATTTAGTGGTTACAATCAAATTCGCATGTCCACCAGAGATGCTGAAAAGACTGTCTTCCGCACACCAATCGGCAATTTTTATTATACCGTCATGCCCTTCGGTCTCAAAAATGCCGGTGCCACCTACCAAAGGACTATGACAGCCATGTTCCACGATATGATGCATAAAGAAATCGAAGATTACGTGGATGACATAGTGGTGAAGTCCAAGAAAAGGGAGGATCATCTTAGAATCTTAAGAAGGGTGTTTGACAGATGCCGACTCTACAAACTCAAGATGAATCCCCTTAAATGTGCCTTTGGGGTATCTGCTGGAAAGTTTCTGGGCTTCTTGGTCCACAATCGTGGAATTGATGCTGATCCAGCCAAGGCATCTGCCATAGCAACCATGAAGGCACCAACCTCTCACAAAGAATTGAAGAGTTTTTTAGGGAGATTGTCCTACATCAGGAGGTTCATCCCTGGTCTGGCAGCAGTGACAGCTATATTCATGCCTTTGATGAAGAAAGGAGTTCCCTTTGTTTGGTCCATGGCATGCCAGCAAGCCTTTGAGAAAATCCAACTGATCATGACTAAGCTCCCCACCGTATGTGCTCCAGTCCCTGGCAGACCACTCCGTTTGTACTTGGCTTCCAATAATGAAGCAATTGGGGGCTTAGTGGCCCAAGAAGGTGAAGATGGGACCGAAAAGCCAATTTACTATGTCAGCCGCGCGCTTAGAGATGCTCGGGGGCTGAACATGCATGTTTAGCCTTAATATATGCATCACAGCGGCTGCGACACTATTTCTTGGCTCACAAGATCCAGCTAATAACTAAATCTCATCCGATTAGGAGTCTACTGCACAGACCAGTCCTTTCTGGCAGACTGGCCCAATGGCTCCTGCAATTATCCCAATATGAGATAACCACTGAAACGCCTACAGCGATCAAGAGCCAAGCCATAGCAGATCTCCTAGCACAATTCCCAGGAGAAGATAGCTCATTAATCTCGCATGAAGTGCCTGGGGAAATAGGAGAGGCTCTGCTGGCAGATCTGGCAGACTCAACATGGACACTGAAATCCGACGGCTCGTCGACATCTAGCTCAAGTGGGGCTGGAATTGTGCTAACAAGAGAAGATGGGGAGACTATAGCTAAGTCCTTCAAACTTGACTTCTCATGTTCCAACAATGCCGTAGAATATGAAGCTTATATCACGGGATTGGTCATTGCCTACGAAATGGGGATAAAGCATCTGCGGGTGATTGGAGACTCCAATCTTATCATCTGCCAGACCAAGGGTGAGTTCTTTCTCAAGGAACCATCATTAGCACTGTACCGGGCCTTAGCTCAGAAACTAGAAGAAAAGTTTGACACTTTTGAAATCTCTCATGCCATGAGATGTGAGAACCCGTACGCCGATGCTCTTGCAACCTTGGGTTCCCAAGTTTCATTTGAAGGGTCAAAGGTAGATGTCACAATTGATAAGAGGAGTATGCCTATCACTGATCTGCTGAAAGAGAAGTTCAAAGAACAAAACCTCGATGCTGAGGACTGGCGGACGCCCATAAGAGCCAAACTCATGTCACCCGAAGGCGTGGCAGACCTGAAAGTGCTCAAAGACTATGTGTTGATTACTGGCGACCTCTACCGTAGACTACCTGGAGGAGTCTTGGCAAGATGCGTGAACCTCCAGGAAGCAGCAAAGAAGCTGACAGAAGTCCACGAGAGGTGCTGTGAACTCAGAGATGGTGTAAGCCTCTACCGCAGACTCCAGCGCCTGGGCTATTTCTGGCCCAGCATGAGTAAAAAGACAGCAAGTCTGCAGGAACAGTGCTCATTTTGTCAACACCAGCATGAATCCGATCAAGTTTATGCAACATTCGTTTCGAGCGATTGGCGCACCCCTTTTCTTGAATATTTCATTGAGAATGTCTTACCGCAGACCAGCCAAGCAGCAACCAGACTTAAAAAGCTAGCCACGAGATACTTTGTGGAAGGAGGCATATTGTTCTGAAAGGGGTTTCACGGTGACCCCTTAAGATGCCTCAGTCTGGCAGAATCCTAAACCGTGATGAAAGAAGCCCATTCCTGAGAATGTGGAGAACATCAAGGCAAGAAAAGATTGTATCAGCTGTTGTTGACTCTTGGCTATTACTGGCCAACCATAAAGAAAGACACGACAGACTTTGTGAAATCTTGTCACACTTGCCAACTTCAAGCTAATCTCATCCATACGCATCCAACTAGTCTGCAGAACATGGCAACGCCATGGCCTTTTCACACTTGGGGGCTAGACCTCATTGGCCCAATCAATCCATCATCTGGTGGATACATCTGGATCCTAGTGGCCACCGAGTACTTCTCAAAATGGGTTGAAGCTGTTCCCCTTCGCAAGGCAATTGGTGCAGCCGTGGCAAATTTCATCCGCGAACACATTATCACAAGGTTTGGCATCCCTCACAAAATTATTAGTGATAATGGTACACCTTTTGTTAATAAGAATGTTAGGGAAGTCTTGGAGCACTATCAAATCAAGCACCGCAGATCTACGCCCTATTACCCCCAAGGCAATGGGCAAGCGGAGGCAACTAATCGCATGTTGTTGTGTATTTTGAGCAAAATGGTTTTTGACTACGGCAAAGGCTGGAACTCTCATCTGGCAGACACATTATGGGCCTACCGTGGATCAACCAAAATAGCGACAAGCTTCACCCCATTTTCCCTAGTCTACGGCACTGATGCTATCTCCCCGACAGAATTATTAGTGCCTAGCCCAAGGATTTTGCATGGGATGGATTTAGAAGCTGATGCTGACATTTGTGCTGAGGCAAGAGTGGCAGACCTGGAAGGTCTGGAAGAAGCAAGAGAGCTGGCCCAAGTCCGTAGTCTACGGTACCACCAGAAGCTTGCTGATGCTTATGAAAAAACGCTCCAGACCAGAATTTTCGCTAAGGGTCAGATGGTGCTAAGAGTGGTGGATCACGTGAGAAGAGGTCTCCCCTCATCGTCTAAATTTGCACCAAATTGGGAGGGGCCACACTTAATCCGTGAGGCATATGATAGTGGCTACTATAAACTATCCACCGCAGATGGCACGACCCTGGTGGATCCCATCAACGGAAAATGGTTGAAGCGTTATTATTCGTAAGATTACCACCCTTATTAGCCAAGCATGCTGTATCTTGTGTTTTGCTTTTGGAACAATTTGAATCGTGTTGTATTATTAATGAATCATGGCATGCTAAGTCTATATTTTGCCAAGAAATCAAAGAATTATCACATGCTCAAGATTTTTCTTACAAAAAAGGCAATAAGTTAGATATATCATGATTGAAGAAAATATGAACATAAGCATTCAAAGGGACCAAAATCTGGTCATTTGTCCAAAAAAGAGAAGAGACCAAAACTTGGTCATTTGTCCAAAAAGAAAAGCCAAGACTTGGCTACCACAAAACATACATACAAATGTTTCGAAATAAGACTAAAACATAGTCATAACAAAAGCATGAGCATAAGAGTTACAAAAGTCAATCAAGGAGGCTGTTAAGGAACGATACACCGCGTCCAGACCTGGGAATCACCCCTCCCGTGGACGTCATCGCAGCCTGATAAGCAGTCAACTCAGCTAAGGAATCCTGTAGAAGGGCAATCTGGCGTTGAAGTGCTTTTATCTCATCCGCAAGTCTCTTGCCAAATAAACGTTGAGCCATCTGCCGTAGACGCTCCATCATGAATCCCAAATCAAAGCCAACATCCATAAGGTCTTGGATCACACTCCTCCATGCAAGGATTTGGGTCTTGGTCACGTCTTCAAGGCTAGACTCATCCATGGCAGCCAACATGCTCCCAAGCAAAGACATCATGGGTCCACCAAGACATCATGGGTCCAACAACCAAGTCCATGGCACAAAAAAAAAAAAAAAAAATTTTTTTTATAAGACGACAACCAAGTCTATGAAAAACATAATTGTTCAAAGAAAATGACAATCAAGTCTATGGGAAAGAAATTCCCATATGAAATGGAACTTCTTCCATAAACAACACTTAACTACCAAAGGAAGACAAAGGAGGTTGGAATTCAAACTTACCTATGTTTTCCAAGTGATCACTGCTAGTAAGTGTGTCCACCGCAGAAGTACCAGCATCCTCAATCGGAGCATCATGACCTACGGTATCAACCCCTAGGTCCACCACTGACCCACTTTCTATAAGGTTTTGCGCAGGGGTCTTCTCAGGCACAAGAGCGCCACCAACAACAGGGGAATCCTCACTGGAAAGACGATTGGCCGGTATAACAAAGCCACCAGCCGGAATGACCCTAAGACTAGGGGTAACACCAAAAAGAGAAACCCCTTCCACGACATGAGCCATGGAAACATCAAAACCTGCGGCAGACCGACACACAACACATGCAATATACATGAATACACTGCTCATTTGTACAATCCGAAGAAATAAGTACAAGTTAAGGCATACCTGCTCTAGTCAGAACTGTCTGCGGCAGTGAAAAAGAAATGGGGTCAGCATCAGTGTCCACGGCACTATCGTCATCATGGCCACCATGGGGAACAATGGCTAACTTTTCCTCCATGGAGCCAGCACCCCCCATACTCGGATCATCCGCTTCAGACATATTGTCATCATCTGCGGTAGATCCCGTAGACACTACTTGGTCTTCAGGTAAGGAACCTTGAGTACTATCAAAGAATGAGGCACTGGAAGAAGAATGCTCCTCTCCCATGGACTCATCACCAGCTTTAGAGCTGCCTGCTGTGCTTTTCCCCAAATCTTCATCCTGGTCCACGGCAGCAGCCTGTGGAGCATCTCTCCTCACAGGACTTGCAATGACATCATCATCAGCCACATCTGAGTCCTGGAGAGGAAACAAAGGATAAAAAATTAGAAGATACGAATACAACTCTAAAGAAAACACAAAGAAAAGAAGAAGAAGAAACCTCAACGTCAACCATACCGCCACCAGATCTGCCAGACTCATGTGTCACCTGCCGCAGACTAAAAATATGAGAAAATGCAAGAAGCGAATGTTACAAAGAAAGGGAGAGGAACAACAAAAACTCACCTTGGAACCACTCTTGCTCCTTGTACGGCCAGCAGCACCGAGAGGAAACAAAGGAGCAGTAAACTTCTTCTTCTTAGGAGGAGAAGGAGCTGGCACCGTAGATGGTTCCTCCTCATCTGGAGAAGAGGAGGAGACATCAGCCTTCTTCTGACTCTTTGGTGGACGGGAAGCAGCACTCTTTTTACTCGTTTGCTGAGAACTTGCCCCTACACTCTTGGGCTTCGAGGGAGCAACGGTGGACTCAGTAGGTCCCTTCACAGGAGCCGTGGTAGACTCCTTCACCGCAGATGTCTCTGGAGTAGTGGACTTACTTTTCTTCCCAGCTTTCGCCTTTTTAGGAGGACTCTCGGTGGACTCGGTAGGTTCTTCCAAAGGAACTGCGGTGGACCCCTCTGCAGCAGATGGCACCAAGGGGATAGACTTACTTTCTTTCCCTGCCCTTGTCTTTCTCTTAGGAGGGGCAGTGGCAGACTTAGCTGATTCTTGCACACGGGCTGCGGTGGACTCCTTTGCAGCAGACGGAACTAGAAGAGGGGGCTTACTTTTCTTCACAGTCTTTGCTTTTTTGGAGGAAACCTTCTTAGAAGAAGGAATGGAAGGAGTCGCCTTTTTAGGTGTTTTCTCAATAACTGGGTCCACGGGGGCATCCCTCTTGTTCACCTGACCGCGCTTTGAAAGCATTATAAGACGATCCTCCACGATATTGACAGAATTCCTCCAGCCCTATGGCAGATGAATGGTGTACGCGATCCAACCTCCTCTAGGCGCATCCCATTCAGCAAATCCGAGCTTCTGGCTGTTAGCATAAGATATGGCAGACTGCGAAGGAGGAGCGAGATAAGGGTTGGAAACTGAAGCCTTGCGGTGGACTGACATAGGAGTCTTGCTATCCCTTCCAGCAATCACAAAGTCCACCATGGATTGAGTAAATCGCTGCCAGTAAGCACCCATGGATGGAGTATTGAAACCGAGCCTATGTCCACCAGGAATAAACACACGGGTAGTCTCACCTCCCCAACGAACAAAGGCATGACTCTTGAGAAAGGCCGTCAAATCAGCAACACAAGTACCGGTCTCTTGTGGACCAATGGGTATGCCTTGATCAAGCCCGAACTGTCTCTGTACCCGTTGTGGACAGTAGGGGATGAAATAAACACCCATGGCAGACAAGACCGGAAGAAAGCCCAGTTTCACGGTAGACAAGTAAGACAAACTCCGATAATCATCAACCTTTAAATCACCAATCAAAGGAGACGGCCCATAGAACTTTCTGAAAATAGAAGCACAAGTGAAACCAGGGTGATCATCCCCGTATGGTCTGAACAACACATTCTCTTCATAATCAAGGGTGTCCACCAGATCGTGATCATGAGTCTTCAAGCCTACCCAGCGGTAGACTAAAGGCAAGTTAGCCCTAAAATTTGAAAACTGCTCTAAAAACTCTCGCGGTAGATCAGAGAGTCTAGCCCAAGCGGCAGACTTGTCCCTTGCAGCAAAGGTGTAACTAACCGAATGTTCCCAGAAGAATGTTTGTAACACCGAAGTGTTAAAGGCAGCAGACAAGATGTAGCAAGAATCACCCTGAATCTCGCAATCATGGAGCAAGTCTAATTGCGAATAAAGGTGACCCAAGAATAAGGGTGCAATGGGAAAACAGTGTCCCACAGATATCCTAATAGCTAGAGGAATGAAAGCAGTCTTTATTGAATAACAAGGGAAGTTGCCAAAGGTATACTTACATAGCCAATACAGTACAAAAGCAGCACGGCGGACTGCAGCCCCATCAAGTTGAGAAAAATGCGCAGGCCAACCACTCAGTCTGGTGGACGCTCGTTTCCTCAGAGCTGCTGCAACTTCCTCCTCTTCTGCAGACAGCTTGATATCAGAAAACGAATGCTCACCAAGGATGGGAAGCATCCAATGGTTAGCCACATCCTCCAGAGTGGGTGTGAGCTCACCCCAAGAGAAAAAGAAGGTGTGCGTTGAAGGGCACCACCTCCTCAGCAACTCGCGCAATGACTTAGTATCTCTAAACATGTTACAGCTCCTGGAAATCAGAATGGACCAATGGACCCCAGCATCCACCAGACGGTCCCAAAAATCAGGATCAAGGATTTCACGATCCACCCAATGGGACCAATCCTTGGAAGCAGCATAGAGAAAGTCGAAATTGATGGGGGTCGCCTGGAGATCTCCCTTCTGGATCAAAAGCTCAGAAATTTCATCAAGATTTGGGACCCAAGCCTGATCCACCGTAGGTTCCAGCCCTGACACCGTCCAGTCCCAATCCTCCACGGGAAAAGAAAAGTCCACGGACCTAGGAGGAAAGAGAGGAGAGCTCGTATACCAGGGGTCAATCAAAGGGAAAGCAAACCCCTCCCGTAGATCCTTGGCCTCGCCAGAAACGGAGGAGGGGGACGTCGGCACGGAAACGCCTGGAGCAGGCGGAGAAGCCACTGGGACGTCCACCATTGCCTCGGTGGACGCCGCTGGTACAGTCGACGAGGGCTCCAGCCCCTCACCTGTGCTGGGTTGCGGAGGAGGGCC
>BKZX01024342.1:0-13656 GCA_014362285.1 Fagus crenata | reverse complement strand
GTTTCATTCTTGCACCAGCAAACTTGCCTTAGTCTTTTATTCTTTCAAAAGGTTCTCTCCCACCTTCTTTATTCAACAATACAAAGTTACAAGTTCTTTCACTATCTTGGAACAACTTTTATGGAGAACTTCCAAGCAACACTGTTAATGCCTCACTCATGGCTCTTATGTTGAATGGCAACAATTTTTCGGGGAAGGTTTCTGAATCCATCGCCTCTATGTCTTTCCTTAGGTTATTGGACTTGTCGAACAACAGATTTTTTGGCAACACTTTGCCTGATTTTAGCTTCATTCTGGATCTCCAAATCATTTATTTGTCTTAAAATAAATTCTCAGGTGAAATCCAACAAACTTTCCCAAGAAACAAGAATTCTTTCATTGGGAAAAACAAGTTTTCTGGGAGCTTGTCTAGAAACCTTTCTAATATGGGCAATCTGGAATACCTAGACATACATGACAACAAGATCATAGGTGAACTACCACACTTTATCTGCCAAATCTCCACCCTTCAAATCCTAAATTTACAAAACAATTCCCTCCAAGGTTCAATCCCTGATTGTATTTCCAATCTTACTAGGCTCAGAATTCTTGATCTCTCAAGCAACCATCTTGTTGGAGAAATCCCAGCAAAGATCAAAAATCTTGCTGGTTGATTGAAACACCCGATGGATTTTCGTATTTTCTTGGTATTGGTATTAATGTTATTATCTTTAAAACTAAACTTAATGATATGATTGTGAATTGGAAGAAGTCAAAACAAGGTCTATCATTCACCAACCTCAAGAACTACTATTTGTTAGACTTGTCAATGAACCAGCTTTCTGGTGAAATTCCAGCTTTGTTAGGAAGTTTAAAGGCTCTAAAGCTTCTCAACATCTCACATAACAACCTTTTTGGGAGGGTAGCAACAAGTCTTGGTGATTTAGAGAATCTAGAGAGTTTGGACTTGTCACACAACAATCTATCGGGCTCAATTCCACAATCACTAGCAAAGTTGCAACAACTAACTATTTTGGATGTGAGTAACAACAAGTTCCAAGGTAAGATTCCAGTTGGTAGCCAAATGGATACAATGGATGATCCAAACTTTTATGCCAACAATAGTGGGTTATGCGGGATGAAAATTCAAGTGCCATGTCCAGAAAACCTGTCACCAACATACCCATCAAAGGTTGAGAGTAAGTAAACATGATTCTCATGGGAAGGATTGGGGATTGGATATGCAGTTGGCTTCTTTGTAGCAGTGGGAAACCTATATCTTATTGGGTATTTTGTCCCTACAAAACCTCTAAATCACCGCCGCCAACAAAGAAGGCAAAGGATATAAATTTCAGGTCTATTACAAGTTATGCATGCAGTCTATGGTCAATGATCTAGTTCCTCATTATTGTAAAGGCTTTCAGTCAAGCAAACAATGGCGACAAGTAGTCATTCATGAGTATCAACAAGTAAGTTGGCTTGACAGGCAACTATTTTATCATATTTGAAGGAATAGAAATGAAAGGGTTCTCAAAGGTAAAGTGAGTTATGTTGTTTGTGGGGATCCTTTTACTTTTTTTAATTGTTATTAGGTTGTTGTTTCTTTTGTAGTTTAATAGCCAGTGAATCTTATTTGTTATTACCTTTGTGTTGTTGTATGTTTGTTAAGTCGAGGTTTTCTTTTTTCTTTTTGCAACCTTGTTACTAGTTGTATTGTTGCCTATTTATGCAGGCTTACTGAGGTTGAATAAAATCTTGCTTATTAATCCCAAAAAAAAAAAAAAAAAAAATCTGTGTTTAACTGTAGAAATATATAAGATATCAGATATAAACTCCACATAAATTGTTCTCCCTCGTCATGCGTTTTACAGATGTTTACCATAAACTATTATCTTCATCATAGCTTATAAAAATAGGAGATTGAGTTACTAGTTCCTCATAGCTTTTTTTATTGGACTGCATACTGGCATTTCATCTTAAAGATTACATTTTTGAATAATGGGCATATGCTGAAATAGTAAGACATTCAGATAGTGCTGTAATATTCCCCCAAGTTATTTAGAACTGTTGGTCTGTAAGTCTCAGTTATGTTATTATGTTTTCCATCAAATGCGACTTCCCTCAATTGGTTTGGGTGGCAGTGGCATAGCTCATTATAAAAGTCAGAGGATCTTGAATCCTGCAATATAAAAGAAACAAGCACTATTTCCCATCCTTTGCACTCTTTTTCGTAGTTTAATACACTTTTTATTCAAGAAAATAACTTATTATTTCTTACAGAAGAATGCTGCAATATAATATTCTGAAAAATTGTTTTAATGTCTTATATTAGAATAACAAGACAATGAAATCATCATGTCAACTTTTATACGATGTTGTGGATGGATGTATGGTGTTTTAATGTACCAACTATTTTTGTAATTTGCATCAGGTAGAGTGAATGAAAATCGTTTATCTCACTTATTATGTTCCACTTTATATTCCATCAATCACAATTAGTCATGTGTTAGACAGTGTTAGATTTTTTGGAATGAAATAGTAAGAACAAAAATTGAAGAAATAAAGCACATTTTAAGAAATATTTGAGCTTGCATGAAATTTCATAGGTAGTTGAAGAATCTAATATTGTTGTTTTAAAGAAAATAAACAATAGCTTGACATTCTTATAATAGAAAAGTAACTATTTAGTGTATTTTTGTGGAGTAATCTTGATTAGAGAGCTGATGAGGCAGCACCAAAGTAAATGAAAGTCAAACGTTGAGCCCAACATTGCTCCTTTCTGGACTAGTCTGTAATTGCTGTTGAAATTGCAGACCAGAATCTCACTGAAGTTCAAAGAATAACACAAACACAGCCTCTATTGTCATCACTTTCATTGTCAGTATCTTCTATTTCACTGTCAGCAAAAATAAGATGCAATATAAGCAGATCACAAACACAGCCACATAATGACATAGATCTCTCACTTGCAACAGCTAATGTGCAATGTGTAATAGAAAGTCCTTGTTCTAATTCCACTAATATGATATGCATATTCTTTAAAAATACACACACCTAGACACATATAAGTAAGCATAATTACGGACAGAAGCATCCATGAGAGAATGGTATTTTAACTTGGATTTGGCCTTAAATACTTTTCCTTTGATTGAGAATTGTATCTATATTTGAAGAATGTTATTCACAATGATTTTTTGTATCCTTCATATTCTTCATGACATCATCATATTCACAATGATGTTTTGTGAATCACAAATTATTTCAATGACGGCCATATCGAATTACTTAGAACATAAGCTCACTCGCATTGAATTGTTAGCATTACCTTTGGCCCACGTTGCTTTCAAATAATCACATGTTGTGGCTCACAAATTTGATTTAAGTTACTTGCTCACTCTTTGAATTTCTTGTATATTCTTCTGTACGGTCGTCCCAACACTTCTAGCCTTTGAATATCCCATCTCCAATATCTTAAAAAGAAAGAAAGAAAAAAAAATATAAACTTTAAATTTCACATGAATCCCAAAGTCGCATTGAAATTCCTTTCACCCTGAGCATTTTCACTCCCCTCAAAGTTAACAAAACTTCTTTCCAGAAGAGGCAACACCAATGGGTTTAAATTAATATTCAAAGCATCATTCTAGTAGTTTTTCACATCCATGCCATGCATAACAATTAATTCTACTGTGATGTATTTATTTTAAAAAAATCTACTGCTATTCGGTGAATGAAAAATAATTTTAAAGGCCTAGCAGAAAAAGATATATATTGAGCATTTCAATTGCATTAGTTATTTCACTCAAGCTTTTAAGAAAAACATGTAAAAATGAAATGGAAACTTTGATAATCACCTCGTCACACAAAAATGGTGCTTTGTATCGCACGAGTTTACTTGCCTTTGTAGTATTGGCACAGAATTTTTCATCAACATGGGATGTTTGAGTTTAGATTTACACAGTATTGAGTCAAGTTCTCAACTTAGCTTAGTTGAGTGATTTGCTTTGATATATATAATGATTTAGTACATGAGTTTTAATATGATTACAGAAACAGTATTTGACTAGAACTTAAACTCATTAACAAACAAATCATATCTGACTCTTGTTGTTGTCCTGTATTGTAGTATTTGATGAGTCCTTCAGCTGGTGATTATCTTGAGTTGATAAACTCTTCATTAGTTGATGATTATCCTTAACATGCCCCCTCAAGCCCAACGGAATGGACAAGACGTTGAGCTTGGTCCTAAGAAGAGCAAACCGAGAAGAAGAAATAGGTTTTGTCAACACATCAGCAAGTTGGTCAGTACTAGAGATAAAACGAACATTGAGCTGTTTGGCGGCAACCATATCACGAACAAAGTGGAAATCAATCTCGATGTGCTTTGTTCTAGCATGGAAAATAGGATTGGAAAACAGATATGTAGCACCAATGTTGTCACACCATAGGAGAGGTGAAGTGGACATAACCAAACCGAGTTCTTGAAACAGAGATTGAAGCCATTTGATTTCTACCGCAGTATTGGCAAGAGCCTTGTACTCCGCTTCAGTACTAGATCGAGCCACAGTGGCTTGTTTATGACAACTCCAAGAGATTAAATTCTTGCCAAGGAAGATACAGAAACTCCCTATGGAACGGCAATCATCCTTATTTCCTACCCAATCAGCATCACAGAATGCGTGTAATGTATTGCAGGAAGAGTGATAAATGTGCAACCCAAACTGGATTGTGCTTTTGAGGTACCGAAGCAGGCGTTTCACAGATTGCCAATGAGTTTGAGTCAGTTTGTGCATAAATTGAGACAATTTGTTTACGACAAAGGCAATGTCAAGACGAGTGATGGAGAGATATTGTAAAGCACCAAAAGTGCTGTGAAATAAGGTATGGTCAGGAGAGGCTAGTGGAAGATGCCATGGGTGTATTTACCGGTTTTGCGTCAAGCATTTTGGTGCGGCTTAATATATCCTTGATATAACGCTGCTGGGAAAGAAGGACTCCAGTGGAATTGGGAATGACCTCAATGCCAAGAAAAAATTTTAGAGGACCAAGTTGTTTCACAGCAAAGTCAGACTGAAGATTGGACAGAAGTTTGTCAATTGCTTGATTGGATGAACTTGTGATGATAATATCATCCACATAAATGAGGACATAAATGGTGTAGAGAGAGTTACGGCAAATAAACAATGATGTGTCCGACTTGGAACTGTGAAAACCAAGATCAAGAAGACGAGAGCTAAGCTGTGAGAACCAGGCCCGAGGCGCTTGTTTTAAGCCATAAATGGCTTTTTGGAGCTTGCACACATGATTGAGAAATTAAGGATGTTGAAATCCGGGGGGTTGAATCATGTAAACATCTTCAGATAATTTTCCATGAAGGAAAGCATTTTGAATATCAATTTGTTGAATAGACCAACCAGTAGATATTGCAATAGAAAGAACAGTACGTACCGTTGTAAGCTTGATAACGGGGCTGTATGTTTCATCACAATCAATTCCAAGTTGTTCATGAAATCCTTTGGCGACAAGGCGTGCTTTATAGCGTTCAATGGAACCATCAGCATGACGTTTGATTCGAAACACCCATTTGCACCCAACAACATTTTCATTCGGATGTGGAGGAACAAGAGCCCAAGTTTGATTTTTCAATAATGCTTCAAATTCAAGGTTCATGGCTTTTCGCCATTGGGGGTCTTTGGAGGCTGTTGTGAAGCATGTGGGTTCGGGTATGGAGGAGATGGGATCGGTGGTAGCAAGTAAAGCTTTGGGGAGGGGATAGCGAACTGTTCCGTCGGTTGGGAGTTTGGGTGTTGTGATGTTGTTTTTAGATCGGGTTATCATAGGGTGAATGGAGGTGGTGGGTGGTTGTGGTGTGAGATTCGGTAGTTCTGAGGATGGAAGAGGCGGCTTGGGTGGGCAATTGGGGGACGGAGCTGAAGAAGATAGAATTAGGGATTCATTCCTTGTATTTGGGCTTGGGTGTGGGTTTGGGCATGGGCATGGGTCGGTCTGGATTGGTGATGATGTAGTGGGTTCGGGTTCTGAAGTGGGGAATATGGGAGGGGCTGTGTTTTGTCTTTGGGCCTGACTAGAAGCTGTGCATCTGTTGCTGGAGAGTCCATTGGAGCTGTGCTGTAATAGAGAGGGGTGAGGACTAAGAATTGATGAAGAAATTGGTGAAGTATTTGGAGAATTTAATTTGGAATTTTGGAAGGAAAAATTGGACTTGTGAAAAGGAAAAATTGACTCTTGGAATATAACATCTCGTGAGATGTATAGACAACTAGATGGGACATGAAAACATTTGTAACCTTTATGACGAAGATTGTAGCCTAGAAAAACACATTGAAGAGAACGGGGTTGAAGTTTATTGGAATTGTAAGGACGGAGATTTGGCCAACAAGCACAACCAAAAATTTTTAGAAGAGAGTAGTCAGGAGAGGAGTCGAACAATACCTCAAATGGAGTTTTATTTTGTAAAATAGGAGTTGGAAGACGGTTGATAAGGTAACAAGCGGTTTGGAATGCATCATCCCAAAAGCAAAGGGGAATATTGGCATGGTAGAGTAAGGCAAGACCAGTTTCAACTATATGACGATGTTTGCGCTCAACTACACCATTTTGTTGGTGGGTGTGAGGACAGAAAAGACGGTGGGCAATGCCACATGACTCAAAAAATTTGGACAAAGATCGAAATTCACCCCCCCAATTGGATTGAACAATTTTGATTTTAAGATTGAAGTATCGTTCAATATATTTTTGGAATTGAATAAAGATTGGGAGTGCATCATTTTTGTGAGAAATAGGAAATAACCACGTGTAACGACTGTATGCATTTAAAAAAGAAACATAATATTTATGACCATTGCGAGAGCATACAGGTGAAGGACCCCATAAATCGGAGTAAATTAAATCAAGAGGTGATTTTATTTGACTGGAAGACTGAGAAAAAGGTAATTGTTTGCTTTTTGCACTAAGACAGGCTGAACACGCAGGTTCAAATTTATTTGAAGTAGTAGGAAGACCAAACCTAGAAATAACTTGAGAAACAATCCTAAAAGCTGGATGACCTAAACGAGAGTGCCAGTTGGTGAGTGAAGTGCGCTCACCAAGAAGTGCTCGAGGAGAAGAAAGTCTTTTAGTGGAGAGAGGGGGAAAAGGATACAGCCCATGCTTACTCAGCCCTTGCAACAGAAGACGTCTCATAGCCAGATCCTTCACACGAAAAAGAGAGGGATGAAATTCCATTAGTGTGCGGGTATCATTGGTAAATTTATGAACAGAGAGTAAATTATTGGAAATATTAGGAACATGAAGCACATTATTTAATCGAAAAGAGGCAGTAGGGGTAGAAAGTTGGTTTGTCCCAATATGTTTAATAGGAAGACTTTTACCGTTACCCACTCGGATTTGGTCGGAGCCTTGATATTCATCAGCACGAAGATTTAAATTGGCAAGATCATGAGTAACATGATGAGTGGCACCAGCATTTGGATACCAATTGTAATCAGGGGCCTGTTAAGGAGTGGCAAGGAGTGCCTGCATTGGTGGAGTGCTTTCAACAGTGTAGGAGTTATCAAAACGATGATAACATTGCAAGGCAGTGTAACCCGGTTTTTGGCACACTTGGCAAACAGGCCGATTGGGATTATAATAGGAATTGTTTCTTCCACGCCCCCTGCCTCGGTTGGAATTGAAATTGGAAAGACCACCATGGTTAGAAAAAGTGGAGGAATTACGTCCACCACGACCGCCATGGGTTGAGAAGCTTTTATTGGTGAAGTTGGCACTTCCATTAGATAAATCCACAGTAGGTTGATGTTGGGCTAGGCGAAGCTCATGGCTTAGCATGTGACCATAGAGGTCTTCAAGGGACATGGGATGAACTTGGGTTTTAACAGATGTGACTAATGAGTCATAGTTGGAGCCGAGACCAGCAAGGAGAAAAAAGAGAGCTTCATAAGGAGGGAGAGGTTGATCTACGGCGGCAAGGGTATTAGTGAGGTGGGTAACTTGTGGAAATAGTCAGCAACGGAGGAGTCACTCTTCTTTAAGGTGGCTAATTGGTAGTGGATATTCATGGATTTGGCCCGAGAATAGGCAGTGAACATGCATTCAAGGGTGGTCCAGACTTCATGGGATGTGGAGCACTTGACAACATAGGCAAGGATATTTTCAGAGAGAAAGGAGATGAGAGCACTTAGAATCAATTGATCTTGCGATTGCCAAAGTAGGAATTCGAGATTTGAATGGAGATGGCTTGGTTCAGTGGTGGTTAGAGGAAGATATTGTGGAGGTGGAGTTTGGGTTCCATCGACAAAGCCGAAGAGGTGTTGTCCTTTCAAGTATGGTAAAATTTGAGCTTTCCATAATAAGTAATTGTCTCGTGTGAGTTTGATGGTGATTAAATGGTGGATGGGAGGTAGAGAGTGAGGATATGTATTTTGGGTAAGGGCAGAGAGGGGAGAAGAAGAAGAAGGCGAGGTGGAGGCCATCGCAGGTAAGGTGTTTGATAAAAGGTTTCAAAGAATAGACGTGAGTCTTTTTAGTAGCCCTGATACCATGTTTGAGTTTAGATTTACACAGTATTGAGTCAAGTTCTCAACTTAACTTAGTTGAGTGATTTGCTTTGATATATATAATGATTTAGTACATGAGTTTTAGTATGATTACAGAAACAGTATTTGACTAGAACTTAAACTCATTAACAAACAAATCATATCTGACTCTTGTTGTTGTCCTGTATTGTAGTATTTGATGAGTCCTTTAGCTGGTGATTATCTTGAGTTGATAAACTCTTCATTAGTTGATGATTATCCTTAACATGGGACATACCAATACCCACAGAGTTTTATGGCTTCAAAAGTTTACCATTACACGTGCAACATTCTAGGGTGATTTCCTCTTGAAACTTCAAGAAAATTATTCTAAGGATTGAAAAAAAAAAAAAAAAAAAAAAAACTACCTAAAAGAAGTCTTTTTCACCAATCATCAACATGACCCAGTTTTCCATTATCTTCAGTTAATGAAAATTATCCTGTAGTATAAAATCATTGAGAGTGTAATGTCTATAATGCCAACAACTCCATTTTGATCAGGTTTTCTTTTGTTAGTTGTTCCCCACAATTATATACTCATTTTTCTCTCATAAGCTTAGGGTTTTCATCTAGCTACCTACTCAAGTTCAAAACTTTTAACATATATCATATCCAAAATCAAGCATTCTGCTATGTTATTCAACCTTCCTGCAGAAGACCAGAAACAACTTTAAGAACCCTTTTCTTGGCCCGAAACAACTTTTCTAGAGAATTGCCGAACACCAATTTTACTTTCAAAGACCTTGCATTTCTTGTGTTGGCTAGTAACAGTTTTTCAGGGAAGGTTCCTGAATCCATCTATTATATGATGTACAGAGTGCTAGACTTATCCAGCAACAGATTTTCTGGTACTTTACCAAATTTGAACTTTCTATAGCCCACCATCACTGATCTTTCTTCAAATGAACTCTCAGGTGAACTTCCAATTGGTGTCTTAACCCTATTTACTACATTTGTTGCATTGGGTAAAAATAATTTTTCTGGCAACTTGTCTAAAATCTTGACTAATATGGATGGTCTTGTACACCTAGATATCCATGACAATAACATCATAGGTGAATTGCCAAAGTCTGTTTGCCAAATCTCCACCCTTCGAGTACTAATTTTATGAAACAACTCTCTCCAAGGTTCAATCCCTGATTGTATTTCCAATCTTCGTAGCGTCCAAATTCTTGATCTCTCAAACAACCACCTGGTTGATGAAATCCCCACAAAGCTTGGAAATCTTGTTGGTATGATTGAAACACCCCACACATTTTCACAACTCCTTGAAGATGAAAACTATTCAATAAATGTGAATGATCCGACAGTGAATTGGAAGAAGTCCCAACAAGCTCTCTCAAACCACAGCCTTGACCTCTACTTTTTGTTAGACTTGTCAATGAACCAACTTTCTAGTGAAATTCCAACTTCGTTAGATAATTTGAAGGCTCTAAAACTTCTCAACATCTCATATAATAACATGTTTGGGAAGGTTCCATCAAGTTTTGGTGATTTAAAGAATTTAGAGAGTTTGGACTTGTCACACAACAAACTCTCAGGCTTAATTCCACAATCTCTAGCAAAGTTGCAGCAATTGACTATGTTGGATGTGAGTAACAACAAACTCACAGGTAAGATTCCAGTTGATACACAAATGAATACAATGAACAATCCAAACTTTTATGCCAATAACAATGGGTTATGTGGAATGCAAATTCAAGTGCCATGTCCAGAAGACTTGTCACCAACAAAACATACAAAGATTGAAAGTAAGGAAACATGCTTCTCGTGGGAAGGAGTGGGGATTAGATACTTAGTTGGCTTGTTTGTAACAATTGGAATCTTGTATCATACTAGCTATTTTGTCCTTGCACCACCTCCAAATCGCCGCCGCCCATAAATAAGGCAAAGGATTTAGATTTCCCATCTCTTACAAGTTATGTATTCTATATTTCTATATGGTCAAAGATTTACATCCCAATGTGGTTCTGACTTGCTATCAAGCAAACAATTGTAATAAGTAATCGTCATAAGTATCATTGTATCAACAAGTAATCTATGTCATTATGTAGAATTGTCTGATAGGGGCCATAGGGCAGATGAAAGGAAATACATAAGATATTATAGTCAGATATAAAATCCACATAAATTGTTCTGGTTAGAGATATCAAGACCCGAGCCCATATGACTTGTATAGATTCAATGTACTAGGCGGCCTTGGGCCTTGATATCTGTAACACTTCTAAATCATCACACCATTTCTTTTTCTTTCTGTTTTAGCCGAAAGGTATAAAAGCTGCAATCATTTTATAATGTATTACAAGAAATTATTTTCTTCACCATAACTTATAAAAATCGAATATTTCCGTAATTATTAATCAGTTCCACATGGCTTTGTTATTGGGCCAACAGACTGCCATTTCATCTTCAATATTACATTTAGAAGAATGGGCTTAAGACTTAAGCTGAAGCTGAAACACAGAAATTATGTTGTAATATTCCTCCAATTTGTTTAGAAGTTCACTAAGAATAGATTTAGTGAAGAGGATGCTTTTGATTTGTTCTATGTTTTGTTAGATGGTTTAAATAGAGAAAACGCAAATCTATTTTTATCTTCTTTAATAAAATAATTAGCAATATGTTTTGATGTGTATAGAAAAATGAGTCGTCCAGATACGACGTATCAAAGTATGTCTTAAATGGACGACCGTTATACACCCATAAACTCCCTTAAATACAAGCGTTACGTTATTTATACATGACATTTATTGGGTAATATGACTCTTAGCCTATATAAGGCCAACCGAGTCACCTGAACCAGGTACGGACACAAACCTATGAGAAATCTCTCTTTATTTGGGAAATATAAAGATCATTTGCTAATTTAAGCATCGGAGCCTCCCTTTGGGACCCACCCCGACAAGGTCTTCAATTATGGTTTTCTTTTTTGCAAGTATCAATGACTTGAATTGGTTGTGTAACTGACGATGAAAATCCATGCATCATCAGTTGGCGTCGTCTGTGGGAACGAGAGTTATCCAAATAGAAATTGCACAGCAAAAACAAGACAACCTATCAAAAATCAAACCATCAACTAGCAATTTGGAGCCCATTCTATGAGGTTAACCATTCCTTGGTAGCACACATCTACTTCAGGTCTCAAATGAAATTTTAAAAACATGGGTTCCAAATGAGAATTCCCAGGACAGCCATTCTATTTTGAATGGAAGGAACCACGGCCAACCAATCCTTGAATGTTGTCAATCGGCGGCTCCATCCAAAAAGGAAACGGCTTGGCCTAACTATCCTATATCTCTCTGACTACCCTGTATCTCTCCGGCTCCATTCTATGTATTGTGGTGGGCCCAGATCGAGTGACAAATCATTGAGAGAGCGTGTAAAATTTTCTTTGAATTTTTCGGTGGCTGTAGACTTTTTCCTTATTTAAGGCCAATGGTAATCTCATGTGATTTTTTAAAATAAAAAATATTAGTTATGAATGAGATTAATTTTGATTCATTAAGGAATGTGAGATGAGTGAGCGTTATTCCTTTTATATACTATAGTAATATAGATTTTATTTATTATATTGTGTTATTATTGATCTTTTATTCTTATTAACTCAAACGAAAAAATTTGTTGAAAAACCTCTCAACTTAATGACTCGGAAGATTGCAGAATATTTTTTTTGTAAAATCAATGATAGTATGGAAAAGTGACGTCAGACTTAAGAGCCAAGGCAAAAAAAAAAAAAAAAAAAAAACGACAAAATCAATCTTTAACTCTTAAGATTGTATAAAATTTCAAGGAAATTCTAGCTTTCATATATATAGGTTTCTCTGATCTAGGGTTAGCGCCTTCAAGGGTTAGCCGCCAGTAGAAAATTGTTTGCCTAGTACAAACCCTTTGTTCCTCTCAGAGATAATACTCTGTAGGATTCTGCTTCCAACCAAGACCCTTCACCACGAACCAGCAACGCACAGATGGAGTCCATAGAGGAATTATGGGAGAATTCCTCTCTCACAAATATGGAGGACGTCCGTGTAGATCTTAATGAAACTGATGACTCTGAAGGAGGCTACCTAGCGGCAAAGTTCCTGACAAAGCGATTCCTTAACATGGAGGCAGTGGTTCGAACATTGACACCACTATGGTGAGCAAAACAGGGGTTTACAGCAAAAGATATGGGGGAGAATTAGAGTATTATTCACCTTTAGGGACGAGATTGATATGGAACGAGTTATTGCCAATGGCCCATGGTCTTTTGACAAATTTCTGATTATACTTCAACGGATCGAGGATGATGATCAAATCGAGCAAATAAAATTTCGACATATATCGTTGTGGGTCCAAATACACAATCTGCCAGTCCGCCACCTATCGGAAGAAGCGGGGTGGAAGATAGGAGCGAAACTGGGCACAGTTGAGAGAGTAGACACTGAAGATGAGAGGCGTGGGGGAGGTAACTATGTTAGGATTCGTGTCAGAATGGATGTTCAGAAACCCCTATGCTGAGGCCGTAAGATCGGATTAGATGGTAAACGCGAAACGCTAGTATCTTTCAAATATGAAAGGTTACCAAACTTTTGCTATTGGTGCGCCCTAATCACGCACGGCGAAAGCGATTGTGGTTTATGGCTCCAGAGCCGAGAGACACTCCAGAAAAAGAACCAACAATATGGACCATGGATGCGGAGTGAAGGGGGCAAGAATTTCCAGCGCACACAAACAGATTCTGCTAGACACAAAACACCTGAGAAGAGGGAGGAACGCAGAGAGTCAACACCACGACAAACTCAGAATCCTATCGGTGAAGTGATCACTAGACCAAGTAAGGACAAAAAAACGCCGTGGGACTCAAATCCTATTCAACCACGAGTTGAAGCGCCGCAACCAGTCACCTTTAAGGAGACCCTGCAGGAGATTGATAATGAAATAGGATTTATACAGAAGGAACACACCCGGGCTCCAACACCATCTAGCACACCACAGAAGGCAAACGAGGTAACAGCATATCAACAACATCATGAGCTTGCCTCAGAATTAGGGAGTGGGGTAAAAAAAAAAAAAAACTCTAAAGATTGTGTGAAAGCTAAGAAAGTAA
>BKZX01024332.1:0-15019 GCA_014362285.1 Fagus crenata | reverse complement strand
TCAACCACATCTCAAGAAGTCTGGGACAGGTTGGAAGATAAGTTTACTTGTAAAGCTCGAGCAAATGTGCTCAACCTCAAGCTGGAACTACAAGGCATCAAGAAAGGAAATGAGTCTATCAATTCCTATCTTCAACGAATCAAGAATGCTAGAGATAAACTCTCTGCTGTTGGAGTTCTGGTGGATAATGAAGAACTTCTTCACATGATCCTCAAGGGATTACCAAAGGAGTTTGCTCCTTTTGCTTCAGCAATAAGGACTAGAGATGATAGCATCTCCTTTGAAAAACTCTCAGTTTTGCTGCAAACTGAAGAACAATCCATGGCTGTAGCTTCAGAATCTTTCTCGAATTCTGCTCTTGCTATGTTTGTCTCCAACAATCACAAACCTAACAATAGCTTCAATGTAGGACAAGGCTACAACAGAGGTAGGGGCAGAAACTCATTCAATCGAGGAAGAGGTGGAAGATCATTCAATTCTTATCCACCACAGCACCAGACTCAGCTATCTCAATCCTCTAATACTACTTCTCAGCCTTCATCTCAACCTGGTTTTCAAGGTAAATCTGAGAGACCAACATGCCAAATCTGTTGGAAGATTGGGCATTATGCAGTGGATTGCTACCATAGGATGGATTTTGCCTATCAAGGCAAGAATCCACCTACTAAGCTGGCTGCCATGGCCAATGCATCGAACCTCCAGTACACTCAAAATTCTGAGACATGGCTCACTGACTCAGGAGCCTCTGATCATATCACAACCAGTGCTTCTGCCCTCACCACTCAAACTCCTTATCAAGGAACTGAACAGGTCACAGTGGGTAATGGTCAGAATCTCCCTATCCAAAGCATAGGTAACACTCATTTGCATACTCCATATCATAAATTTCAGCTTAAAAATGTTCTTCATATTCCAAGAATTGCTTCCAATCTTCTTTCAGTCCATAAACTCTGTTTAGATAACAATTGTAGTTGTCATTTTGATGCTCACAAGCTCTTGATTCAGGATTTACCTACGGGGAGACTCCTCTACAAGGGTTTGAGTAAAGATGGTGTCTATCCCATCAACTCCTCTCAATTCTGCACATCTGCATCTTCTAAAACAGCATGCCTTGCTTCATCTTCTGCACAAAAATGGGAGCTTTGGCATTCAAGACTAGGACATCCTAGTGCCAAGGTCTTACATACTATTTTTCCTTCTTTGTCTCCTTGTAATTCTCTAGATTCTAATTCTGTAAACAGTCACTGTAAGCACTGCCTTGCTGGCAAGATGCATCAACTACCATTTTCAGTTTCAACTAATAAAGTGACTGCACCTTTTCAACTTGTCCATGCTGATCTCTGGGGTCCAGCCCCTTCTGTGTCTCTTAATGGCTTTAAATTTTATTTAGTTTTAGTTGATGAATACACCAAATTCACATGGGTTTATCTGCTCACTCATAAGTCAGATACTTTTACAATATTCAAGCAGTTCATAGCCTTGGTTAGGACTCAATTCCAGCACTCAGTCCAGCTCTTTCGTACAGATTGTGGGGGTGAGTTTACCTCCACTGAGTTTAATAAATTTTGTGCTGATAATGGCATTATTCATCAACTAAGCTGTCCTCACACACCACTGCAGAATGGTGTGGCAGAAAGGAAACACAGACACCTTATCCAATGTGCATTAGCACTTCTTTCTCAATCCAATCTCCCTATTTCCTACTGGTCTTATGCTGTCTCTACTGCTGCCCATCTCATTAACAAATTACCAACACCTTTGTTATCCAATAAGTCACCTTGGGAAACTCTCTTTCACACAAAACCCACCTTGACCCACCTAAGAGCCTTTGGTTGTCAATGCTTTCCTTTGCTCACTCCCTACAATAAACATAAACTTCAACCAAAGTCTGTCCCTTGCATCTTTTTAGGTTATCCATTTCATTCCAAAGGCTATACTTGCCTTGATCCATCTACACATAGATTCTACACTTCTAGGAATGTCTTATTCAATGAAAACATGTTTCCTGGCCTTAATACATCTCAGCAACCCCATTCACTTTCTCAAACATCAACCTTTTCACCTGATAGTTGGCTTACCACACTACTCTCCCTTCACTCTTGTACTCACAGTCAAGTTTCATCTTCTGCATCATTAGGCAGTAACATTTCAGACAGCACTTCTGCATCATGGTCATCACCTTTGTCCAGTAGGTCTCCACAGTCACTATTACCTACTGCCCTGTCCTCAGTCCCTATGTCTGACAGAGATCCATCTACCCTAACATCCAATGCCATGCCTACATTACATATTACATCTCCAACTCCATCCAACATCCCTTTACCCACTGTATCTCCAGATATACCCACCCTTCCTTTAAACACTGCCCCTTCAAATCCTGCTACCTCAAATCCCAATCCCACTGCCCCACACATCACTTCAAGCCACCCAATGCAAACCCAGTCCAAAAGTGGCATTTTTAAGCCTAAACTAGGCTATGCTGCTCACATTGACTATAAAACCACAGAACCCCCTTCATACAAAATTGCAGCTCAGCATCCTCAATGGTGCACTGCAATGCAGGAAGAGTTTGCTGCATTACAGCAGCAAGGAACCTGGTCTCTTGTGCTTCCACCTCCTCATAAGAATGTAGTAGGCTGCAAATGGGTCTACAAGTTGAAACATAATAGTAATGGTACTATAGCTCGATACAAAGCCAGGCTTGTAGCCAAAGGCTTTCATCAACAGCAGGGAGTAGACTATGCAGAAACTTTTAGTCCAGTGATCAAGCCTCCCACTGTGAGACTTATTCTTTCTTTGGCAGTATCCCACAACTGGCCACTTCAACAGCTTGATGTTAAAAATGCTTTCTTGCATGGCACCCTCAAGGAAGAAGTGTATATGGCCCAACCTCAAGGGTATGTTGACTCCTCTCATCCCCATTATGTTTGCAAGCTCCATAAGTCCATTTATGGACTCAAGCAGGCCCCTCGAGCATGGTTTGAGAGTTTCACTACTCAACTTCTGCATTTAGGCTTCATTGCCTCCACAGCAGACTCATCTTTGTTCATCTATCATCACCACACTGTGATAGCTTACTTGTTGCTCTATGTAGATGACATTGTGCTTACAAGCAACTCTACCTCATTCCTGGATGGTTTAATCCTTCAACTCAGGAAAGTGTTTGACATCAAGGACTTAGGTCCTCTCCATTATTTCCTTGGTTTACAGGTCTCTAGAACCACTGATACTCTTCATGTTACTCAGACCAAATATGCCTCTGATTTACTAGCTAAGCATCAAATGGTTGATTCCAAACCAGCAAAAACACCCAGCAGTCCCAACACTCGTCTCTCTCTTCATGAAGGTGATCTGCTCTCTGATCCTCATGGTTATAGAAGCCTTGTTGGTGCCCTCCACTATCTCACCTTTACCAGGCCTGACATTTCCTTTGCTGTTCATCAAGTGTGTCAGTACATGGCTGCTCCCACCACCACTCATCTCTCTGCTGCAAAGAGAATTCTCAGATATATCAAAGGAACCTTGTTTCATGGCATTGCATTCACTCCAGGTCCCTTAACTTTATCTGTGTACTCTGATGCTGACTGGGCAGGTGATCCTGATGATCGTAGATCAACCTCAGGTCTGCTGGTGTATCTTGGGTCCAATCCAATCACGTGGTCTGCTAAGAAGCAAGCTACAGTCTCTCGTTCCTCCACTGAATCTGAATATCGAGCTCTTGCAACTGCTTTTGCTGAGGTCTGTTGGCTTCGAACTCTACTCAAGGATCTTGGCATCTATTTGTCTCAACCTCCTATCCTATGGTGTGACAATGTCTCTGCCCTTGCCATTGCCTCGAATCCTGTCTTCCATGCTCGTACGAAGCACATTGAGGTGGATTTCCATTTTATTCGTGAGAGAGTTCTTCGTAAGGATCTAGTGGTGAAGTTTGTCTCCACCATTGATCAGCTTGCAGACATCTTCACTAAGAGTCTTCCCACGCAGCGTTTCCTTGATCTCCAATGCAATTTCACTGTGTCTGTGAGACCCCATTCGATTGAGGGAGGATGTAGAAGCTAACAACAGAAGACTATGCTACTGTAGTTTCAAGTCAGTATATGTAAACGGCATGTAGCTTATCAAGATGATAAATTAGGATAAGTAAAACTCATGCTAGTCACGTGCCTTTAAGTTAGTTGTTCTGTTGAGATTCTGTTCAGGTTGTTAAGTCTGTTATTCTGCAGACTTAGAGCTATATATATTCAGTGTAATATCTAATCAATACTAAGGAGGTTTTACTAATTCATTCATTCTATAATCACTCTCTCTCTCTCGTATTTCCTTGCCTCCATTACTGAATACAGTGATCTTCAGATCCTTTCAAAGTTCACACAAACTTATACAACCTTGAAAAATTAGCCGCTCCAGTTTTGAAAATCCAATGAAGTTAGGAGTCTCTTTTAAGTCTTGAGATTAACTAAGGTCGATGAGTTTTAGCTCCTGCAAATTCTGCAAGAAAAGAAAATTGAACAAATATAGAACATTTGGGGGTGAAGATTTTTCATCTAAAAATGAAAAAGATACTTCCGTAGGTGAAAATCTTACACTAAATCCCTTCGGTAGTTGCTCAATGCTGCTATGATGCATAATGAGCTCAACAAGTTTCTTTGGTTGAAAACGCTCCGGCATGGATTTCAAAGGATACTCATTCCATTGAAGCAAACGTAACTCATTAGAAAGGTAACTGAGGTCTCTAGACAGGTGTACATTATGGATTATAAGCAATCTTAGTCTTGTCATCATTGAGAAGGTTTCGGGCTCCAATTCTTCTTTTTCATGTGGAGGTAAGCTCAGCATTATGCCTTCAACTGATTCTGTTTCCTAGTAATGAAGAACGATGAAATTAGTGTAGGGAAAGATATAGCAAAATTTGAATATGATAAATAGTACAAATATATACTTCTATGTACGTTTATGTCTATGTATTGGTCCACTTACTTTTTCAGTCTTCAATACATGAAGGTCATTGTCGCAAATTAACAACCTACTGCGTCTTCCAAGCTTCCGATTGATTCACGACGAACAATTTCCCAGGCCATTTCTTTTAACAAATCATGCATCAACACTTTTCTCCCTAAAATGATAATGAGAGATTTGTTCTGGAGAGTTACTATTCCATTCTTGTAATCATAATCGACTTCCAGTATATCTGCTAGTCGATCTTTGTCCTCCCCTTTAAAGAAAAAAGCAATATCCAAAAATAGATTTTGATGCATATTTTCCAGTCCATCAAAACCTATTTTAAGTGTATCGAAAATTTCTCTTTTAGGATTTCCTTCCAATTTATTCCGAGAACTTTCCCATGCATCTTTTGGTTTATCAAACAAGGAGGAACCCAAAACTGCAAGAGCTAAAGGAAGGCCTTTAGCATACTCCACAAAAGCTTTAGACAATTCCAAATAGTCTTCTTCAGGACAGGGTTTCTCAAAGGCTTTCCAACTAAAGAGCTCCAAGGCTTCGTCATTATCTAGTCCCATTGCCGGAGATATAATCAGGCAATGTCTGGCCAACAATTGCTTATCTTTACTTTTAATAATGATCCTACTCCCTGGACCAAACCAATCACGGCGACTTGGTAAAGCTAACGCTTCTAGCTGTTTGTAATCATCCACATCATCAATAATTATAAGAAGCTTTTTATTGAGTACATTCTTCCTTATTGCTTGGATTCCCCCAAGATAGTCCTGTATGTTTACTTTGGTTTCCATGATGTCAGAAAGAAGTATTTGTTGTAAGCAAACCAACCCATTCTTTTCATGAGCTGTTTTTCTAACATCAGGAATAAAGCTACAAGCGTCAAATTGATGACGAATTTTTTTATAAATGACGTTGGCCAGAGTGGTCTTACCAATCCCAGCCATCCCCCAAATCCCTATAGAGCGAACATCATCCAACTCACCAAATAATAATTTCATACTTTCCTCCACACGGGAGTCTATTCCAACAAGGTGCTCAGGAGCCATTGGTAATTCACGAAACAATTCAATGCGTATGTGTTCAGTGATTTTTTGGACAACTTTTGATTCAGAACTGCAAAAAAAAGATAGGAAAATCATTTTTGATGAGACAGTTGTGCAAGCCATAATGAGACAAAACGTCAATAATCTCCCCCGGAAACTGAAAAGGATCCCCTCAGACAGCCAAAAGAAATAGTGTTTTCATTATTACGAAACATTAATAATAAAAGGCTCCCAACTCAGTATTGGTGAGTTCAGATGAGAATTAATAAAAACCTACCAACTCAGTATTATTTTTAAATTGTTGTGAAAATATTGTTTATGTAGTTTTATTGTAACTAGTTGTGAACCTACGTGAAAATAATAATATGATATAATATATATATATATTGTATATATATGATGCATTTCTTTAGACTTTAGTCTCATTGAAATATATAGATAATTGTGATAATTTTATTTTTTTAAATGAATGTAAGATAACAAATACCATTTTGTACGTTATGTATATTCATTCCATATATGTGTGGAATTGATATTTGTATGTAATTGATATCTATGAAGATACATATCGTAGATTGATCTATATTATCAACACAAATTCCAAGTTGATAGTACCTATGACCTAACTTTGGCTCCAATCCAATTTTTTTTTTCTTTTTCTTTACTTGGACTACCAAAAACATTTATGGGGAGAGTTGAATTGTTTCCATGTTTATTTTCAATCTTTTTTTTTTTTAATTAACTTGGACTACCAAAAACATTTTGAAGGGAGAGATGAATTGTTTCCATGTTTTTAACTTCGGCAAAATTTTAGCAACCAAACCGGCATGCATTCTTTTCTATTCTTGTCTTTGGATACAAAAACATCATATTTTTCAAAAACAGAAAATAAATTGAATTACCTTTCCACATCATAATGGCACCAGGTACTTACTACACTGGCCATGAACCTCCTTTGTATTTTTGCTTCATTCAACTATTCTATTTCCAATCCAAAGAGAAGAAAGCAACAACAACAAAAAAAGAAGTTGCTAACTCGAAAATTATGAAAGATGTCGTTGCAATCAAGATAGTAATAATAAATAGTAATACAATAATTTCTCATTACATTTACAATCCCAATATAGTATTTAGTTTTTCATTTAAGTATTTTGTATGATATTGTTGACCTATCCATCAATTTTCATTTATGTTCTCATTTTCTTAACATATTAATTAAAATGAAATTTAAATTTGAGCCCAGACCTGAGTTCCAAGTTTCAATAAGTTGAATCCACTTGTATTCTACATGAAGAAAATAGATTAAGATCTTTTAAAATTGCTGGAATAATTCTATTGTGGACAGTGGTGAAGCAAGAAATTTTTTTCAAAGAGGACTGAGATTATATAGTGATATGAAACTTTTTAGAGTTAATAAGTTATATGAATAATAATCTATCTTTGATAGTTCACGGACAAGAAATAAAAGTCACAAACTGATTTAACTCTTTATGTAAATTGCAACACAAAACGATTCAAATTAATTATCACTCACAAATTGTTGAGTATTGTATGTATTATATTTACTAGTCGCAAACCCGTGTGATGCGCAGAAAACTCCCAATGACATGTAATGTTTTCAGACTAAACTACAAACATAACTATGGCTCTATACAAATTTTATTCACAATGACATACAACTTAAAATTCCTACATGAAAGAACAAAAATTGAGTAGAACAGAAAAACCAAATAAAGAAATTGATAAAATTGATAACCAAAAGCTCCTAGGTGACATTCAACATAAAATTGACAACCAAAAACCAAAAAAAAAAAAAAAAAAATTGAGCATTACATAAAAACCAAATAAAGAAATAAATAAAAGCATAAAACCCAGCAAAGCCAATCAAAAACCAAAGGGAAAGAACGCACCTTTGAGACTCAAACAACAATAGAACCATAAGGACCACAGGAAGAGTAAAAGAAAAATCCCAGCACAAGATTTAAATAAGAAATTGGGGGTATAATTAATTGGGGAGATAAGAATGTCAAAGAGTTCAAGAGGTGAGAGGGAGAGAGAGGTAGATGAATATGTGAGGTAATTAATTGAGGAGATGAAGAAGTCAGGGAGTTCAAGATGTGAGAGATAAATGAAGAGGTGAGGTAGAGGAACATCCATGAGAGAGATTTTTTTTTTTTGAATAAAAGTGTGAGAGAATTAAATAGAGGGAAGGGAAAAGTGAAAGTGTGTCGTGGGAGCAGCAAATCTAATGTGGCGATATTTGAGAAAGCCTAAAAATTTTCTCTCAGTTTAACTTTTAGTTTATACTAGCAAACTTTTTATTTTTTATTAATTTATTTTTTATTTTAAAGATGATAATTCAACAAATTTATAATTCAAAAGCTTTCAAAAATCTCTGGTTATGTTGGTTTTATTTTATTTTAAAAAATGCAAATTTTACAGTAAGAATACAAATAAGCAAATTACCTATCGAATTTTATCTCTATAAGGTATGTTCAAGAATTGACACTAATAATAGTTAAAATTAGGTACAAACATTTAATATGAATTTGTAACGTCCTCGGTTCTGATATCAACCGATGCACTACTCGATATTGTCCTCTTTGGGCTTTGCAACCCTCAAGGTTTTGTCCATGGTCCAGACTTACCGTCCTGTTGGGCCTAGCCCTCAACGGGATTACTGACCCCAGAGCGCGTCCCCCATGTGTAGAACCTTGGACCCTTAAGTCCATTGAATTCTACACATGAGTACCATTAGGCTATCACCAGGGTCAAAACCTTGAGGGTTGCAAAGCCCAAAGAGGACAATATTGAGTAGTGCGTCGGTTGGTATCAAAGCCGGGGACGTTACAAAAACGCGTATGGGTCTTGGGGTAGGATATCACCTCCCCTCACCACATATTGTTCTCTTTGGCGGCAGCGGAAGTAGGCCCCTCAAGATTTTGTCCTCTAGGCAAGACACACAGCAATACCTAGAAGCACGTCCCCCATGTGTAGAACCTTGGACCCTTAAGTCCATTGAATTCTATACATGAGTACCATTAGGCTATCAAATGTAACACCCCGGAAATTCATTATTAAGTTGGGGGTATTTTTGTAAATTCCCTATTAGATATTTTGCTATACACCCATCCTCCACCACACACTTCTTATCTAAAACCCCCACTCCTTCCTTCTCACCCGTCTCTCTCTCCCCCTCTCACTATCACTCTTCCACACACACACACACACACACACCACCACCACCACCATCACCGAAACACATCACCGGATCAGCAGTCTCCCACAACCCACTGGCAAAGCTTTTTCTCTCTCTTTTGCCGGCCATATTTGCATAAATCTAAGGTGAAATCTTTGATCCATTCTCTAGTTTCTTGAGATATTTATACAAGGCTTGTTTGAGAGTTGTTCTTGATGTTATGGGTTTGGGATTGGGTGATTGTTTTATGAAGTTTGAGGGGTCATTTGAGACTTGAATGGGTCTAATTTTGTTGTTTGCCTTGGAGTCCGAAAATACACATCTTCTTCTTGTTATTTGTTTTGTGATTTATTAACATTTGGTTTGAAAGGGTGTGGGAAAGATGGATTATGGAATTTAAAAAGAGTTTATTGATTTGAATTGTGTTTCCTTGAACCAAGTAGTCATTTCCCTTTCTTAACTCCAAATCTGTCAGATTTGAGTCAGCCACATTGCGGGATTTTTAATAAATTGTGTAGAACTCTTTTTCAGCTGAAATTTCTGTGGTACATCATACACATATAAAAGTACAACCTTATAAATTTTCAGGCTAATCGGATGACTCTAAGTGGGTCAAACGAATTTTACAAAGGGCTGACCTGCTTCCATTTTAATCTGAAAACAGATATTTTTGCAGAATTTGTCCCAAGCTTTTATTTATTGAATTGAGTTGAAAATTTATATGAGTATTCCTTGATGTGTGTACTACTTGGTTGATTTTTATTGTGGCTTGGTTTTATAGTTTAGTAACCGAAAGAAATGTACAAGTCTTGCTGTTTGATATTCCTAATTTTCAGGGATGTGTTCTGTATTTATTGTAGTTAATGCACATTGCTTGCAATGGGGCATTAAATATCTTGGTAGCATTATGATCCTAGAGATTTCTTGTATATTGTTTGATTCCCAATTGGGGATGGATTTGTGTCTTAGGATGGTCAACTTAGGCTTTAGAGCCTTTGGTTTGAAGTTTAGGGGATCCTTTAAGTTTATGGAGATAAGTGTGGTGTTCTACTTTGTGATGGATAAGATTATTTATAGGCTTGATTTATGTTTCTAGGTTCCAAGGTACTTGGTAATGGCCCTAGTGACTGGATTGGCTTGCTTGTGTAGTGCTCGCTCGAGGTAAAACAGGTGATCACGCGAGGTAAGTAGCTTCTTAATGGGACTTTTGGAAAAGTAATCATCATTGCATATGAGATTTATTTTAAGGTTTATAAATATATTGTGAACTATACTTTTCCTAAAGTATTTTGTGTATAAACCTTAATATTTATTTATTTATGAGAAAATGCATTATATTTGATATTGCATTTGGGGAAATGCATGATTTGCTAGATTGGAAATTTTATAAGCATCTTTCATTAATCCTTGGGGAGTTATTTGATAAAGTTATTGGATTATTGTGATTTCTAAAGATGCTTTATCATTGATTTTGTGGTTTGAGATATGTTTTGGAAACTTTTAAATGTTTGGGAATTAGTTGGATAAGTGACAAGGTTTGTGAATACTTTAAATGTTGAAAGGTCTTATCCAACCACTTGTAAATGGACTATGTATTTTTATTATGTTAACCAGTGAGCTATTTTGTTGTTTTACCCTTGTGCCATGACAATTGTGATTATATGGTGATTACCCGGCTGGATGCCGTTTACTTGTGGGCCTAACGAAGCCCCTGGTAGAATCACAACCTACTTGTGGGCCTAACGAAGCTCCTGGTAGTAACACAACTTACCTGTGGGCCTAACGAAGCTCCTGGTAGAAACGAAGTTGAGAGGTCTTTTACCTGTGGGCCTAACGAAGCTCCTGGTAAAAGCCTAGTTATGTGGTCTTTTACCTGTGGGTCTAACGAAGCTCCTGGTAGAAGCCAAGTTGTGTGGTCTTTTATTTGTAGGCTTAACGAAGCTCCTAGTAGAAGCCTTGTCACGTGGTCTTGGGTTTGATTTTACTGTTTTGAATCAATTGTGTTTGCGGTTTTATGCTTTTGAAAAGTATTGGAAAATGATATGGCTCACATGGTGTATTATGTAGTTTCACTATTTATATCTTGAAAGCTTGGTGTTGCATTATTCTTTTAGATTATTGCAAGGAAGATGATTTTGAGAGAATTTATATAAAAGTTTCCAAATCTACGTTATGTTTTGTAACATGCTTTATTATCAATAAACTTGCATTTCCCCTAACCCCATTATTTATCTACTTACTGGGCTTTAGCTCATTCTTTTATTTAACCACATTTTCAGATCTGTTAGCTATACCTCGAGTTAAAGTTCTGGAGCACTACACTAGATTGGGAGACTCGTTGTGTATCAGTTGAGTCGTAATCTCTAACTTTTGCAGAGACAATAGTTACTTTAGTGGTGGTCGAGTTTTAGAGACATCTCAACTGTAAATTTATATTTTGGAGATGTATGATTTGTACTTTGTATTGTTGTAAACAGTTTCTAGAGCTCTGACTTATTCTGTGGAGATTATGTGGATATCTAATAATATAGATATATGGTGTATATGGTGTAACATAAAGGAAAAATCTCCCACAGTTTCTATTGATGGTTTAGTTTTTCATGCTTTGGACCTTAGTGTGTTTGGGGTGTGACAGATTTTTTTTTTTTTTTTAGAAAGAAAACTTGGATATGATTAATATCGAAAATGAGATACATCATTAGCCAAAGTGTCTTTGAGAAAATCAGGTGGGTCTTCTAACCATACACATTCAGAATCAAGTGTGGTGGCGTTTTATATGAATTCAATTGTGTATGTAAATGATCTTTTGCGTATGTAGGGAGTTATAAGTTAGTAAATAGATTAATTTGGAGCTCTTTTTCAATAAAATTTTATTTTTCCTGATTTTGAAATTGTCATTAACTCCTTCACTACTTTATATGTGATTATGGATAATTTGATTTTTTGTAGATAACATCCCCATCACCACTCTTTGTTTTTCTCTGACTTTCCATCTTTTAAGATTTTTTTTATGTCATTTTATTTTGACAATTTTAAGCTCATCATATTATATATGTACTTCGAATTCTGTAATTTTATTTTAACAATTTATTGAGAATTGTTTTTTAAATTAAAAGTGAAACCATCAAATCCTTTTCCCTCCCTAGTTGTATAGAATACGTAACCTATATAATGTGGAAAAATTAAATATAACATATCTTATAGTCAAAATCATGTAGTTGTATTGTTGATAGTATAATTCATGCTGTAAATATGAAGAGCTGTTGGAAACATGTGAAAGAAAGAAATATTTCAAATTAAATTACCTATCCTTTAAGTCCCACCCGGAGAGATTGGCCACTTCTATCAAAGCATCTCTCCATGTCTGCACTATCTTCATGTTTTCCTTGAAACGTTCTTCGTGTTCAACAAAAGCTTGTGCAAAAGTTCCCTTTTGTTTTCGTACATCAGATGGATCCACTTTATAAAAGATAGGTAGAATTGTCATTCCATTTACTTTCATGCATCTAACGATCTTTGCAAGTTCCTCTAAGCACCACGTTGAAGAGGCATAGTTTCTTGAGAAAATGACAATAGCAAATCTTGATTCTTCTATTGCCCTTTCGAGCTCCAGTGAAATTGATTTTCCTCTCTCAAGTTTTTCATCATCTCTAAAGGTGAAAATGCCCTTCCATTTCAAAGCATTAAATAGATGATCTGTAAAATTAGTACGGGTGTCCTCGCCTCTAAAATTAAGGAATACATCATATGTCCATCGAGGTGTATCAAAGGAAGATGGTGATGATGATGAGGCTCTTTCGATGCTCATGGAAGCCATTGGGAATATCCTAATAAATCATGAACCAAAATTTAGATAAAAAGTGCATTCAATTAGAACTGAAGAAATAAGTTAGGAGGAAAATAAATTAGGGAAGAGGAAAACAATTAGTTATAGATATTTTATTTCAAGGAGGGGGTGAAAGATTCTAAATAAAAGAGATGGATGTGTGCAAGAAAATTAAGAACTTACAAATTTTGTGATTCACAGCAATTGTTTATAAAGCTCCAAAATCTCTTGAAACAACGCTTCTGAATACAATTCTAATAGAAGAAGTTTTTATAGTACTTGTTTTTGTGCTTAGGCAATGCTCTAACCTTTGTGAGAGGGAGTGTTGCTATGTATTTCTCCCACTTTTCTAAGAAGTCTCTTCGATTCCAACCTTTAATTTATTTTTTTCATACTACTCCCGATTGGTTCTTCTTGAATGCTTTTACTCTTAACTTTGCTTTTTTTGGCTACTTTAAGCGTGGCACATGGGATGAACTTAATTAGCGCTATGTCCTATATGCAAGTAATTTACTCCCCCAATTAATAAAAGAAGAGAAAGAGTCACCCGCTATAAAGTTTTTGTGCAAGTTCCTCGTAACCAGCTATAAAGTTTTGTTTAAGTACTTTACTTGCTTTAGTAGAAACTTTTTAATTAAGAACTTTAGTGGAAATTTGATGACAAATACACATTCTGTGTTCTCTCGAAAAGAAGAGAAAGAGTAACTTCTTGGTGGCTAGCTATAAAATCCTATTTATATTGCTTTTTGACCAACTATAAAGTTCTATTCATATTGCTTTCTTTCTAGACATCCACTAATTACTAATTAGTTTAGTACAACCAATTAGCAGCGTGTAAAGCAGCGCATAATTACTTTATTTTCTCTTATCCGCCTAATTATGCATTTCAGATCATTATTAAGGACATACGGTAACTTTGTTGGGAAAATTTTTATGAGAAAGCTGGGTGCAACCAAAGTCTAGAAGTATACATAAGAAATTGAAAATGAAGAGACTAAAAAATAATGAGGAAAAAAAGAAGAGTGAGAGCTAGGAGCAAAGTTCATAATCAACATTAAGATTATGCATAGCAAAGCCGCTTTGATATCAACTGAAGAATGTTTATCCTTTCAAAATAAAAACTATGCCTATTATGAAACGATATATTAATATAGGATCATTCTACGGTACCCACGTGGGTACCGTACCTCCAAATTGGTAACCTGCTATAACAGGTCACAAAAATATCACATTAATGGTACCATCATCACATTTGATGGTACCAATATCACATATAATAGTACCTTCATCATATTATTTAGTACCTTTATTCGCTTCACATATAATAGTACCTTTATTACAATTATGGTACCTGGTACCAATATCATATATGATGGTACCTTACATCATATATAATGGTACCTAACATCATATTGGTCAGTACCTTAATTTTGTATCACATTTTATAGTACCAACATCACATGTAATAGTACCAAATATCACATATGATAGTACCTTCATCACAATAATAGTACCTGGTACCAACCTCACATATAATGGTACCTTACATCACATATGATGATACCTAACATCACATTGGTTTGTACCTTAATTTTATATCATATTTTATGATACCAACATCACATTTTATGGTACTAACATCACATTTAATTGTACTAATATCACATATAATAGTACCTTACCATCATATTAATTGGTACCATAATTTTAAAAAAAATATATATACCTTACTAAAAAATTAAATAATATCAACTTCATAAATACATCACAATTGATGGTACCTACTATCCTATTGGTTAATACTTATTTTATTTAATTAATAATATTAAAAAAATTAAACAGTACCAAATCAAATGGTACCCAGAATCTATGAACCCTAAAATCTTCGTATAACGTTTCAACTCAGCCTCCGTCTCTCACCTGGCTGTTACATCTCTTTTCTCATCTACTCCTCCTCACCCTTTCTCCACCTCAGCCTTACCGTCCACCATCACC
>BKZX01024331.1:1330-14166 GCA_014362285.1 Fagus crenata | reverse complement strand
GGTTGTTGTGATACAGACCTATCAATATGACCCCATGTACATATAAATGAACTCTCATACCCGAGCTCTCCGCTCTTGCTAGCAACTGCAGACTCCTGCCTTGTGCCACTTTAGTTATCGAATTGGCAAACGGTCTACATCCCAATGACAACACCAAGGCTTCTTGAAGGTTTGGGTTTAGTCATGTACTAATGGACATCAATGTGGTTTCAGTCAAACTCACCATTAACTCTCAAAGGATGTGTATGGTTGTTTGATCGAAGTCTCGCAAGGATTTCTCAATGGGAGACATTATGGAAGACTAAGGAGGTTTTCTATAAGGCTTGCTCTCAATAGTGGCCGTCTTCCACCCGTACAATTATAAGGTTACAACTAGGGTATATATAGAGGGCAAATAGGGTACAAAATCCTTCAAAATCGGCTTTGGAAGGAAGTAAAGATATTTTTCGTTTTAAAGTTTCGCTCAAGCAAGTTACAGGTGAAACTCCCTGTGTGAATTTCACGGATGCAAGTCACTGGCGAAAGTTTTTGATTGAAACTCCAATTTGCTTGAGCTAGTGCCGAGCAAATGACTTATGACCAGGCTTTGATTTTTATTTGATTCTTCCTCTTCATCACACTCAAAAACCCTATATTCCACTCTTTCATTCTCACTCTCACTCTCACACACACTTGCACTACTGCCATCCACCTCCGCTAGCTACCATCGCTATAGCAACCATCAAGGTGTGGGTGTGTGTGTGTCTCTCTCTCTCTCCTTTTTTAATTTATTTGTTATTTATTTATGTGTAGTTCCCCCATTCCACACACACCAGGTGATTACATGGAGAAATGAACATTTAGGAGTAACCCCAAGATGGGGGATAGAGGTTTCAAAGCCAAAAATTCATAGACCTCATCAGATCTTAGAAACCACTAAGCCAATCCCTTAAGATTAATAATTGGATCATTAATATTATTTATGGGAAAATTACACTAACCTCCTTTGAGGCTTGTTAAAATTGCACTTACCATTAAATCAACAAACAAAATTTGGGAAACTATAATTTTTCCCTCACTTTTAAAATAAAATTCTCATTTTATCCCTCATTAACAAATTACAAAATTACCATTTAATCCTTTAGCAACTACAACAAAACAGCCAAAGCCGCCAGCTAGCAAAACACAAAACCATATTCCAATGACGGTATAGGCTAGATTGAGATCTTGTGCAATAGTTGAAACAAGCAGTAATACATGGACGGTTTTTGTAGTTGAAAAAGCAACTTCCAATCTCAGTTGTCCACGTGCTATTGCCCGTGCAAAGGGATCTCGATCCGTATCGGTCCCACCTTGTGCTAAGGGTGGCAATTCTGTCATTTCAGCACCGTGGTGTTCTATGTGCTTGTTTTGTTCCATTCCATTAAGCGAAGTGCTAACAAGGCTTTGATAGGTTTGGACGCAAATCGTTGTTCCTGGTTTACAATCCATGGACACAATCTGGCAAAACCATTGGTTCTGGTATCGATACGTTGAAGACCCTTCCATCAAAAACTATCTGATACGACCCTTAGGCCTCAAACTACTCCACGTCCTCTACGAGATGCTATGGTGACAAGTAAAGAACAAAATATTTATGGTTATACTTCGAGGGATAACCGAACCTTAAACAAACAAAGCTTGATTCTTAATAAATATTCTGGTACCTATTCTCAATAAACGTGGGCTTTAAATAGCCAAGTAAATTACAAGCGTAAGCAAATATTAACAGCTCCTAACACAAGTCATAATCAACGTCTAACTCCTAACAATGATAAATCCTAATCAAATATTGACTCCTAACATAGCAATCCTAATAACAGCAACTCCTATACCTTTGTTGGATAGTCTCACTCACACAAGAGTTTCATTTAAACTATATTACTATCACTCCTAATAGAATTCCTAATCTCACACACGTCAGGTACGTAACACTATCATATTCAAGTATATCTAAGTAAGTTTAGATACACTTACAAAAAGTTAGTTTATTTAATTGATGGGAGTACTAGGAGAGTTCCTTAATAATTTTGAATTTTCATTTATTTACGGCAGAGGTATATGGTACCCACAAAAAAACTGTAAGTACCATAGAATGACCCCTCAAAAAAAAAAAAAAATGCAAGAGTCCATAACGATCCTATTTTAAGTGAGAGCTATAATTGCAAATGCAAAGGGCTAAAAATTATATATGGGATACGGTGTTGTGTAACTATTGGGGAATTTCTTTCTCAGTTTTAGATTAGTGTAACAAGCTTGTGTCTTTTTGCAAATGGTGCTGCTTGTATTATGTTTTAGTGTTGTGTTCGGTTTTGAAGTTCTTGTAATTCAAATTTCTTTGTGTTGATATAAGTTTCTCATTTATATATATATATATATATATATATATAACATGAACACAATAAATTCTTTAAATAGATATAACAGAAGATAAGACACCTCACGTCTCCAATACCAAACACACAATACAACAAACACCATAAAAGGATTTATAATTACTCAAAAGAAGTATCCAACAAGCGAATATTATTACAGAAAATTCCATTATCTCCTTGTGAATCATGATAAACACTGAAGGAGTAATTAAGAGAATAACAAGACTCATGAGAACCATCACCACACATCATCGTCCGTCTATACTATTTGTTAATTCATTATTTGATTCTAGTTTATTATAAGAGGTTGAGCTGGATTGGTCTCTCGTTATGAAAAAAGCTGGTTGTTTGGGAGTTAGAAGGTTTGTAATTTCACTATCAAGCATCTTGATAACATTTGACATGGTGGGGCGATCACTTGGGTCGTCTTGTACACATAAGAGACCAATATTTATGCACTTCACAAATTGATCTGCAATGCAAGTTTCTCGTAGGGTCTCATCCATTAAATCCAACATCTTGTTGTCAGTCCACAACCTCCAAGCCTGTGACAGTAAACAAACATTGGTCTTTAGTAAAAAATAACCAAATGTACATACATACATAACCTAGAACGATGTAAAAATATCACCCAAATGTAGATGATTATGAAAATTCAGCACACTTACATAACCTAGAAGGCTCATTGCTAGTTCTGATTGATAAAAACCCGTGTTCTTCCTTCCACTTATTATCTCAAGTAGAACTACACCAAAACTAAAAACATCGGATTTGATTGAGAAGATTCCATCTAATGCGTACTCCGGAGACATATAGCCACTACATGGCAACATATGTAATAAATTATAATATTAACAAGGCACTTATGTACATATTGTTTAAACAGAGTTAGAAGGTTGAAGATTAGCCATAATATATAATAAAAAAATTAGCTGCAATAATCATATTATCTATATGAAACCTACTATGTTCCCGCTACTCTGTTTGTGTTTGCCGCTGTTTGTTTGCCGCCAACAATCCTCGCAAGTCCGAAGTCAGATATTTTGGGGTTCATTTCGTGATCTAGAAGAATATTACTAGTTTTCAAATCTCTGTGAATGATCCTTAATCTAGAGTCTTGGTGAAGATAAAGAAGCCCTCGAGCAATTCCCAAAATGATGTTGAAACGCATCTCCCAATCCAAAAACAAGCTTTGCCTTTGATCTTGTAAATTTCCATTTCGAATTTGAGAGAATAATTTTAGCAACTAAAATAAGAAATAATGTCAACATAACATGGATAGTAAAAGATTAGGAATTAGGTTTAGAAGCCCACCAAATATGAAGAAGTCTAAACTTTTGTTAGGCATGTACTCATAAAGTAAAATCTTTTCATTCCCTTTTATGCAATATCCATAAAGTCTCACAAGGTTCCGATGCTGAAGTTTTGCAATCAATACCACCTCATTCTTAAATTCTTGTAAACCTTGACTTGAGACACTTGAAAGCCTCTTTACTGCAATTTCTTGACCACTTGGAAGCTTACCCTAGGACCGGAATTCCCAATACACAATATTATCATTTACCAAACAAGTAGACAAGAATATTAATAACCAATAATTGCCGAAATTACCTTGAAAACAGGCCCGTAGCCTCCTTGTCCAAGCTTGTTTTCATTTGAGAAGTTGTCTGTAGCAACTAGTATGCTTTCCAAATAATAAAAAGGTACATCTATGCCTTTCTCATCCTCTTCATTGAACTCACCTACGTCTATCAAGTCTTGGACATGCCTTTCATTGTATGTATAAATACGATGTGCCTGATTTCTTTGATCAATTTGCCTATTTTCTAAATTCAAAAGACACTAATGTATCTTAGTTCACATGTTAATTACATTACGGAACTTATAATTGGGTTTATTCTGATTCAAATGAACACACAAATTATGCATAGTGTATAGTATGCATTTCACAATGTGCTTACCTTGTCTCTTGGCCATCTTTCTTCGCCATATGTACATAAAAATAATGGTGCAGAGAATAATCACACTAGTTATTCCAACAATCAGAGGCAATGTCATCCTTTTTCTTGATGCCAAAGAAACTACAAGAAAGAAAGAAGACTAGTCATACTTCAACATATAGAATGTGAACATAAATCTCTCAAATCATGTTTTGATATTGTTGTCAGGCTCAAATGATAAAATTAAATGATAATAAGTCGAAGTTATGTTTTCATAACTTTGTGCAATTATAATGTTTATTGTAGTGGCGAGTGCAGAATACAAACTATAACAATAGATGACATATTAATCACAATGAAATTTCTGAATACGATTTCACAAATTTTAGGAAAGGCCTCCCAACTTTTAAGCTAGAATTAAAAGATGATTACACGTAAGTAAAAGAGAACTCTTGCAAATTTTTCCTCAGTTGAAAAGCCAAAGTCCTAACATCGTGGTAAATCATTAAAGCAACCATTATCACAATTTACTAAAGGAATAAGAAAAAAAATCTCAGCCTCGGCAAAAATAATCTAATTTTTTCCTTATAATAAAGCAATTTTAATTTGTAATAAGCACATGATATAGAATCCTAACCTTTTGTACAATTTAACTTTGTGCCATCCCATTGAAAGCTTATGTTGCAAAGGCACCTCCTCTTCCCATCTCTTGCTGATTTGCAAGTTGAAAATGGCCAATCCTTGCAATCTGCTGGTAAATTACAAATTGGCTCCAATGGTGGCTCCCAAACAATCTCAACATCATCTGCAACTTCAGACGAAATTTTAGAACTAGAGTTTCTTGGACTGGTTAAATTAAATGGCAACGACTGGTTTAGCCATGGATTTCCTCCACCCTTTACTTGGATTAAAAACATTCGCGTCTTTGGATCAATACCAGTAACTCGATATGTTCCACTTGGTGCCTTGAATCTAACCTGGCCTGAGGTAGTGTCACAGTCGAAACTAAAGTACATAGGATCACCACAATTTGAGCTAGTGCTCAGTGGATAGGGGATCATGTTTGACCCACAAGGCTTGCAATTTCTTACGGTTTGTTCTGCAAAAGAATCAAGTTTCAAATAGTGATGAATAATTAAAAACAAATCAGACTTGTCCTTATTAACCTATAATGAACTTGCCTAGCATTTTTATATAGCTGTGAGCTGCTAGGCATTGCAAATCTATAACCCTGGCTCTGATACCATTTATTGGATCGGGCATTTGACCATCTCATCAAAAACCTAATTGGTGTATAGTGAGCAAAGCCAAAACTTTTTATGGCATTTGAATCACACCTCACAAGGCATGTCAAGAGCCATCCATGTGGGCAAAGGGGCACCGTTGACGCCCAACATAATTTTTTTTTTTTTTTTTTCTTTTTGGGTAATGATGGTCAATAATTTCAATTATAGGCTCAACTTGACAAAATTTAGGTAGAACCATACTCTTGTCAAATTCATAATAAAAAATAAAGTTTATCCGTTAGTACAACTATTATTGTGTTCTCATCGTGTTAAGAGGGGCTGTTTCTTTAACATCTTGTATAGACCTAGGGTTGGACTATCACTACCAGCAGCTGGCAGGGCCCGCCAAGGTGGTTTCAAAACTTTCTTTTTCATATTTAATACACTTCCTATTTTTCCTAAAGTACAATACTAAAGAAAACTAGAATGCAAATGTAAATATAAAGAAGATAAGAGAGTTGAGAGCGAAAATAATTATTTGGTAATACTTAAAAGCCTATATTGTGATGATTTCTGTATTTTTTACAATAGAATGCTATGTCCTTTCAATAGGCTACATAGTTCAAAATATTCATTAAATCACACATGAATCATACATGAATCAAGAAAACATGATTCATGTACTTGATTCATGCTCATTAAATCATACATGAATCTCTTTATTCATAAATTTATAACATGAAGACCTTGATTCATTGTATTATTACATAGCCGAACCACAAAATTACATTAGTTTTATAAAAGTCGAGTGGTTAATTCAGAAACTAAGTAAATATTCCAGCAAATTGAAGTAAAAAGGAACAGTTAGTACAGTACCTATATCGGAAATTGCTACACGGACGAAGAGGTTATTACCATCGGGATGCTCCTCTTGAAGATTAACTAAATCCTGCTTCCAGATCCAGCATGGGCGTTGTCCATATGATTCATATGAATAAGACTTGCAGTCGCAGTTTGTAAGGCACACCTTTCTGCAATCCATTTCGTTTTTTACCGCAGGATTTTGATTTGGCTTTTCCCCTACTACCATCATCTTTAAGCTCAAGAAGGTGTCGTTGTCGCCACAGAAAATCGAATTTCTGACGCACCCATCTGAAAAATCTCCAGAATGCCACTTCTGAGGGACATTGGGAATGAACCCTGGCAAACATTTGCATGCCAATTTATTGTTTGGATTACAGCTACCGAATTTTCCACAAAAATCATACCGACTACAATTGTTACTCGGCTCTGCCTGTATTAATGACGGTGTCCCAATGTAGCTCTGGTCCCAATACTCTAGTTTCCCGCTAAAATGCATCACCAACCTCGCATGATTAGAACCTAAGAGGGCAGCGAAATACAATCCATTTGAAAGAGGGAGTTGACCATAGTCCACGCTTTTCCAGTAAATCATCCCTTCTTTGTCGATGATTAGTGTTTTCGTATCTACAATAAACGTGAAGTTGCCCGTTCCAGGGTCATCACGGTCTCTCCAAGAAGTCAAACTCAAGTTTGAATCCATCGGCATGCCTGGAAGAAATGAATCTGTGGGATTTTTAAAGCTCTCCCACACAGGCTTCCCCTTATCATCTCTGTATGCCACCAGGTTTCCAGAATCTGTGAGAGTCAGAGTCGGGTCTGAACAATAACCACACAAAAGTTCAAACGGAGACCAATAAGACTCCCCACTACTCGTATCCACTAGCTTGAGGTAGCTATCATTTTCTGATCCGAAAGCTCCAGTTGCATTGATAAGCGGCTGATCTCTGTTGGCAACCCATACAACTGTTTGCTTATCCCTCGTGTACCATATTCCAACATATCTTTTGTGGCCAGAGCTTCCATTAGGAGTAAAGAATCCTAATTCAAACTCTCCTCCAGCCGAAACAAGAGTTTCTCCATTGTCTTTAATCCACTCGCCACGCTTCAAAGAATCTTTAGCAGCGCAATGAACATGAAAGGAACACAACAGTGGCATGTAAAAGATGAGCATGCAGTTTGCAGACCATCCTTTAAGAATGGTGATTGCTCCCAATTTTCTTCTTTTGGTTACCATAATAAAAAAGAGCACATGAAAAACTGGAATTTTCTTTGTTGTTTGAAGCAAAGGAATCTAGCTGTTTTGGCTTTTTTGTTACGGAATTATAGAACATGGAAAATAACATTAACAAAAACATAAAGGAACATCAGAATCTAAAGATTTGGCAAAGAAAGGGGGAACAGACTCCAACCAAACCTGAGAGCCAACAATGTTTCTAGCAAATTGAGCAAGACAATGAGCAGTAGCACAATGTGCTTAGTTAAGAAGAAAGAAAGTGGAAAAGTCTAATAAAAATGCCTCCTTAATTGACTGGCACAATGTGCTTAGTTAAGAAGAAAGAAAGTGGAAAAGTCTAATAAAAATGCCTCCTTAATTGAATGTTCATGTGGTTCTCATGAGCCCCCCGTACGTGTGTTTAAAACTTTCGGGTAAACACAAAAGAATGAATGGCTGCCTGTCGATCGGTGGTCTTGGAAATAGTCATTGACTCATTGGAGATATTTCTATATACTTTATTGTATTTCAATTGTGTGTTATTTATTTATTTTTTTATTTGATCTATAAAATGGTAGAATGCATTTGTTTTAATTATAAGTTTAGTCAATTTTAGTATGTTACCAATGTATTTAATTATCTATTAAATTAATTATGATATTATGGTCGAACGGCGAAATGACCTTGAACCTTTTCATTTTCTAGTTCTTTGAACTAAAAAATATTGATATTTGAATCTTTGTTATTTTCTTGTGTTTTTACTCTGTTTGTATTGATTTATTGGTTCTGCTAAGTGTGAGTGAGAGTTGTCAATTTGTGATTGTGGGGAGTTGGGGGCAAGGTAATGCATGTTTCTTTGATTAATATTATTTGTTTATTTTGTAATTTTTTTTTTTCAATTTTGTAACAAAATTAATTTTAATTTGAACTTTGAATTTTGATTTTTGTTAATTTACTTATAAATTTGATATGTTTGAGTGGATATTTGGGTGATTTAAAATTTGATTGAAATTTGAAAATATCTTAGTTAATTAATACAATGAGTGGAAAGGTTCATTATGTTGTCATAAATGGCTCCGCCCCTAGTCAATAGACCAATAAATCAAAACGTGTTGCCAAGGAATTCCAAAGAGAAGAAAAACTTGATGGAAAGCGATGCACAAAGCATTAAAGGGTCTATTGTCTCTCTCTCCTCTTCTCAGCACTTTCTTTCTCTTTATGTTATTTTTTAATGAAAATGTATCTGGTCCAATATTGAACTAGTTCTCTGAACGGAAAGGTTTCAATCCAAAACTAAAAATAATTACAATCAATTATATGATTCCTAACTTTTTAGGTTCTATATATGACATTCTAATCATCCCCCTAATTGTTAAAGAGATCAATTTTCACACACACATATTTCTACAAAACTACACACATTTTACAATACCCTAACAGACATTTATCAAATATTATAAATTTTGACGGGACGGTCCAGCAGTGAACCTAAGAATTTCCTCCCAGTTTGGTTTGGGGTGAGTTTGTTGACTTGCCAGCCATTCAAAGTCATACAAAAACAAGAACATAGCGGTGACACCATGTGTGAGTGTGACACCATGTGTGAGTGTGACCACAGTGCAGAGTGCCAATTAGGCTGGCCAAACTTTTGGACTTTTGCAAGTTCCCATTTCCAAAAAGAAGTAAAAACTACTACTAAAAAAAAGGTTTAAATAACATTTTGGTCCTCAACTTTTGACCTTTATGTCAAATTGGTCTTTAACCTTTCAACCTTGTATTAAAATGGTCTTTACTATTAAGTGTTGGATAGAAAATACTGACATGGCTAACGGTTTATTTTTAATTTAAAAAATATATGACATGGCATGCCAACTCAAATTTTAATTAAAAAAAAAAAAAATTATTAATATGAAACTCAATTTTTTTTTTTCAAATCCCTAATCCCCTTGCATAGCCATTCACCGCCCAAAGTCCCCGATCGGCGTGCAGTAACTCTTCCAAAATTGTAACTTACATTATATGAAGAGGACTGTTCTTTCAAATGTTCATACAGTGTCTAGCATAGACTGCAGCGGTGTTTCTTGTCACCTACATATTGAAGAACTTCTAAGCTTGGAGCAAATTTAACTACCTCCGAAGCCCAACCATCCATCACACTCAAGGGACATAACACCACTGCAAATAATTGAATAAAAATAAGAAAGCAAAGAAAAGTATGAATCCAATCCAAGACTAGAAACAAACACTTCATGAAGTTCATAATCAAACAAAAAATGTCCTTAACTTACAAAATGGCCCTGGAGACTTTTTGTGAACCTTCACATAGCTCAAGAAAAAGATAGCTTGCAAAGTCTTGCCTAGTCTCATCCATCTGCCAATGACTGTATTATATTCAAAGCACACTAAACAAAATTTTGCATGGATTTCTACACTTTACAGGCTTCTTCTGTTTTTTTTTTTTTTTTTTTTTTTTTTTTATAATGTAAATTTATCTAAAATTGCTTGCTTCGTTTTCGGAAGATCTACTGCACGCCACCTGGTACTTTGGGCGGTGAATGGCTGTACAAAGGGGGTTAGGAATTTTGAAAGAAAAAAAATTGAGTTTAATATTTTATTATTATTAAAATTTGAGTTGGCATGCCATGTCATATATTTTTAAAATTAAAAATAAACCGTTAACTATGTCAGCATTTTCTATCCAACATTTAACGGTAAGGACCATTTTAACACAAGATTGAAAGGTTGAGGACCAATTTTATATAGTTGAAAGGTTAGGGACCAATTTAACACAAATGCCAAAGGTGGAGGACCAAAACGGTATTTTAACCTAAAAAAAATTGTTTACGGTATCTTAATTCAAAATATTAATCATGAATTATAATATTGCGTTTTTTTAAAAGAAATACATTTATTAATGTGCAAACATTTTCTCCAAATTGAGTCCTCTAAAAATATATATAAATACTCATTTGAATAACATACTAGATTATAGAGGAAATTTATTTCAAACAGGTTTGAAACAAAATTTTGCTGTTTACCAATAATTCACATTCAACAGGATTTTAGATATTTGTTTCGATATTTTATATATAATATTATTTTCTTAAAAAAAAAAAGGTGAAAAAGTATAAATGTTTTCACAATTATTGACATCTTATCTTAATCACAACCTATTATCTTAAGAAAATATAAAAAATTGTAAGAAGGAAAAAGTTGTGTCAATGTTGCTCTAAAAAAGGAAAAATAGTCAAATAATTACATTCACATTGGCCCTTGGATAGAATTAATTTTCCTCTAAATCTAGTTAGAAAAATCTCCTTCTATCCAAATTAAAAATATTGGATTGGAGTTGAAGTCTTGCATGAACTTTCAAATTGATGTGCTGAAGAGGAAAATGTTGGGCCGCACATGCCGGTCCTTAACAAAATGAAAATCGAAAAAACAAAAGAAAAGAAAGTTTGAAAGATTAGAAACGTTATTCCAAGTCTCCGCACACAGTCAAAAGTCACCGCGTTTCATTCCCACACATACTGTCTCTCCCAATCCCAATACCCCAACACTTCTCCTTCTTCCTCTTCTTCTTAAAACCTTATTTATGTTTCTCTTCATACTGGAAATTATTAGGTAGTCCGGAGTATAAGGTCAGCAATCTAACCTTGTACTCCCAGCCAATAAGAAAAAGCCAAATCATAAAAAAAACTGACATAAGCTAAAAAGCCATGTCATCCAAGAAACTAACGTCCGTTTAGTAAGATCAAAATCATCCAATTCAAATTTCATCTGTGCACTGTACGAAATTATTCAAAATTGAGGTATTTTAAGCTTTTCTTTCTTCTCTCTCCACCAGCAGGAAACAAAATCACTCCCTCTCTCCCTCTCTCTACGGCAGCTCTCTACTGTCTACGTCCTCCTTCCACGGCGCCAGCGTTTACTTTCTTAGTCTCGGTGTCTGGCACTTCTCCTCCGTACCTGGCGGCCCGGTGGCTCCTTCCTCCTTCCCAGCAGGTACTCTTTTTTTTTTTTTTTTTTTTTTTCCTTCTAAAATATGCTTTGGCTTTGGATGTTGGATTTGTGTGTGCTCTCGGAGTTGGGTTTGAGTTTTGGGTTGGTTTTGTTTGAGATTTAGGTTGGTTTTGTTTGATTTTTAGATTTGGGTATGGTTCGTCTTGCAAAAGATATGAAACACTGAAACAGGGACATTGAGTATTCTTATTTCTTACATCCAAAAAGTATTCTTATTTCTTTGATGTTATTTGATGCTTCAAGTATTGCAATTTCATATGTTTGATATTCTATAGGTTCTTGTTTGGTTATCAACTAATTTTGCAACACCTTTTTGTTTGTTTGTTAGGGTATTGGGGTAATGCAACCCTTTTGTTTGGTTGCTGAGAAAACATAGGAAAAGAAAAAAAAATTCATTTTTTTAATTGTTAATTGATATTGGTTTTTACTAATTGGTTGGTTTTTACATTGCAGGATGTAAAGTTTAATAAACTGTTAAACTGAAAATATTGTTTTGCCTTACCAAATGATGGCTAAGGTCTAATGTAGGGGTGGGCACAGGTCGGGCGGTTCGGGTTTAGGGGTAAAATACCATCCTACCCGACTGAGTTGGGTTTACAAAACCTAAACCCGTTGACCGTCCATTCAAGTGGTCAGCTCGAGCGGTTCAGGTGGTCGGTTTGGTCGGGTTATACAACAGAAATCACCACTACAATAGCAACAATAAATAACTACACCAACAAATCATCAACACAACAGATCGAGAGTGAGATCGAGAGTAAAATGGAAACCTGGAGGCGGCGGTGGCAGATCTGAGAGAGAACTTGCCAATCATTGGGTTTCAATGGCAGATCTGAGAGAGATCTTGCCATTTTCTTGTTCCTCTTCATCTTCGTTGCTCAAATCCATCCTCCCAGCTTCAAGAAGCTCTTTCTTGCTAAAAAAAAGCGTCTGGGTTCTTCGAATCCTTCATGAACTCTCCTTCGCCGGGACGAAACTCAACACCAAAAAGTCAAGAACTCAACGCCAATGCCAAGAAGTCAAGAACTCAACGCCAACGCCAAGAAGGGAGAGACCGAGAGATTGAGGGTGAGATCGTGAGGCGGTTGTGTGATTGGATCAGGGGGCGTGGCGGTGCGGCTGCTAGGGTTAGAGAGAGAGAGAGAGAGAGAGAGAGAGAGAGAGAGAGAGAGAGAGA
>BKZX01024325.1:17342-27500 GCA_014362285.1 Fagus crenata | reverse complement strand
AAGTTGCATTCAAGATTTGATAAGCTATAAGTCTAAAGCAACTAAATTATGTATACCTTTTAATTCACTCAGATTCCTACTGGGCAGTTTAAAACTTAAAAATAGTACTTTGACGGTGCATCCAATCAATGCTTAATTTCATCTAATATTACTGTGAGACTCGTTAATTTTTTTTTTTGGGAGGGGGGGTTTTACATAATTGGTTAACAAGTTTGCTACAATGTAAAAATGAAACAAGAAAAAATAAATAAATAAAAACATCGTACAAATACTCACTTCATGGAGAAGAAAAAAGGTAGGCCAAAATAGGAAAATACGTTGTTGGTCTCTAACATGTACATGTTTTGTGAGCAATATTAGTACCTAATGTTTTAAAAAATCTAATGCAGAAAAGGGCACTCTGCTATATAGTCTCCACAATCTTCCTCAACACCTGGAACTCTACATATAAAGACTAATTCAAAAAAAAATCTAATGCAAAGGCTCATGCTCACATTGATAAAATCTGATTTGTATGTTTTGAGGAACTGCATGCTTAAACTTTACATAGTTTATAAAGATTTTGGAATCAGATTATATTGTACAACTTATGGCAATTTGATATGCTTCCACAGTGTTTGGCTCCAATTAAATTCTTCCAATTGATTATCTTACCTATAAAAAGCTCGACAATTTGTAACTTGCAATTGATTCTGTTACCCAAATTTGTAGTCCAACTTGCAATTGATTATGATTGTAAAGCCTAACAGTTTGTAATATATAACGTATTTGGATGACATGTTGTGAAATTGTTCTAACAATTACCCACTTTCTTCTCCCTATCTAATCAGACTTGAGTTTTTTTAGATTTCATTTTCAATACTATTCATGTGCATCGCACAGGTTTACGACTAGTAATTAATAAGACTAGAAACATAAGCTTAGGCACTTTACTGTTTGGAATGTGATGAGTTTTTGCTTTTTTTTTTTTCTCAATTTTTAATTACAGTTTTTTTGTGTGTGTGTGGGGTTATTATTTGAATTTTCATTCAATCTTTTAGTGCATAAGTAGCAGGGGTAGCTATATAAGCAGATTCATTGATTTTCAAAATGCTCCTGTAGAGCAAGGAACTTGATAAGATTACCACATTTCAGAGACTCAAAGCAAATAGCCTCCAAAAGAGAAACAACGAAGCACACTTATTGCTTTGGGCACTATAATAGTCCAAATTACATTTGTGTTTATGCGTTACATAAAAAGGAACAATAAGATCACTAGATAACAGTAGGGCAAGCATTATTTTCACTTCAAAAGAGTTGATAAAGACAGAATTGAGACTGTTGCTTGTGCTCGTTAATATGAACTTGAAGAAGTCTCAGTCTCATGGTTAACAATGGCTTCCCAACAAGCAACTTTACAAGCTCTAGTTAGCTCTTCCACGTTGGCATTGCCCTCTAATTTGTAATCTAGCAGCGTTAGAAGGTCTTCCCCTTTGTTCATTGCAATTGCAACACGAGCTGGAAAGTAGTTACATATCTCATCATCTAGCATGTTTATATTTCTCCTACCATATACTATCTCGAAAAGCAACTTCCCATAACTGAAAACATCAACTTTTGGAGTGACAGCTTCACTAGAAATCCATTCTGGTGCTAGATAGCCCCTGGTTCCTCTCATGGTAGTCAACACCCGACTGAAATCTCGACCTATTACCTTTGCAAGACCAAAATCAGCCACTTTTGGGACATCTTCAGTATCCAACAATATGTTCTTAGGTTTGATGTCAAAATGAATGATACAATCTCTGCAACTCTCATGAAGGTAGGCCAACCCTCTAGCAGTCCCAATTGTAATATGATATCTTGTCTTCCAATCCAAAATCATGGAAACATTTTGGAACAAATGAGATTCTAGAGAACCTTTTGGCATGTACTCATAGATGAGAAATCTTTTAGAAGCTTCTACACAAAAACCACGAAGGCGAAGAAGGTTGACATGCTAGATTGCTCCGAGTGTGCTAACTTCTACATGAAATTGCTTCTCACCTTCTTGTAGACTTCTTATTTTCTTCACTGCTATGGTTGTTGAATTCGGCAATGACCCTTAGAAAACAGTACCAAAACTGTCCTCGCCAAGTTTTTGTGAGAAGTTCTTTGTTGCTCTTCTTATATCTTGATACTTGAACAGAATCAAAGAAAATTCTACTTCCTCGAGTGCACCAATGGAATGTGCCCGCCAAATAATTGCCAATACAATTCCAATGAGGAAAATGAGCACGGAGGGAACTCCAACAATCAAAGCAGCCTTTTTCGATATCTTGTTTCTACTTTCCACCAACAGCTCAGATGTTGAAATGCGAACATGAAAATCTCGACCAAACTCATTATCAGATGAAAGTTGTTGTAGATTCATCAATGGTCCCCAGTAAATTCCACATTCATTATAATAAGTGTAAGCATTGCAAAAACAATCGCTTAAGCAGATTAATTTGCATTCTTCAATGCTTTTTACTGTGGGATGACTTGATGCCTCTGGAAAGCGCATGTTGGGAATTGTGAGGAACGTGTCGATTCCTCCCTGAGAGCATTGTAAGGGATTTCTCCTCTCACACCCTTTTGAGTAGTAATATAAGTCCCAATCTTTTGGATACCTTGGTTAAAATCCATTCGGACAATCACAAACAGGAACCTTCTGCTGATTGCAGATGCCAGAATCCCCACAGAAACCTAAAATCTTACAACGTTGAGGAATTGCCATCCAAACCAAATCCCATTTTCGCAAATCCTCATCCCATACATAGAGATTGAACTCCCCAGTGGCATTCAAAACAAATCTAGGGAATGTAGAAGGAGAAACAGCAGAATATATAAAATAGCTTTCATTGTTATTGTAAACGTAAGATACCTTTATGTATTGGTTGTTCAAATCTTTCAGAGACACATTCCCGCCATACTTATTCCAACTATCAAAGTAGGGCCTCCAATAGTATAGTGCCAAGTAAGTCGTGTTTTTTCAACTACTAATTCGGCGTAGAACTCTCCATCTTGTAGATACTCATAAGCTGGATTATCTAAACTTGTCCATGAAATCAGAATTGTTGTGCTTTCATTGTTAAGTCTATCGTACTCAATCTTGGCCCCTGGTAGCCACGTATTGGTTGGTTGGTCAAAACTCTGCCAGAACACAATATTATGTAGTTTACTTGTCAAGATAAAATTTCCGTTGTCAAGAAGCACCCCTATGGTAGAATTAGGCTGTGAATTTAGAGATGAGATAAGATGGTGAGAAACATTTCCTTTTTCTCTTAGGACTAAGTAGTAACCATCCTTATAAAGTTGTATTGCTGAAGAGTATGGATCAGAGACTGGGTTTTGTCTGTTTGCCACCCAAACCACTGTTTTCTCTGCTATCTTTTTATACCAAATGCCTATGTAGTAGTTAAGAGACTTATCAAGTGTGAAGAAACCCAGTTCAAAAATTCCACTTTTGGAAGTTAAGGTCTGGTTCCCTGATAGAATTTGACCTGGGTAAAGCGTATCAGATGCAGTGGAGAGATGGGCTTTGAGTGACATGATGATGAGGAGAAGTAGAGCAAAGTGATAGCATGACTTCTTGCTTCTAATTGTAGCATACATTTCTTGCTTTTAGCTTCTGCTTTGAGAAATACTGTGATTATTATAGATGTTGCTTGCTATTATCTGGTGATGAGAGTTTTTGTTCTCTCTTTGTTATTGAAAGACATTGAAAGTAGTTGCTTTTTGTCCCCATGTTATTGAAAGACACATATGATGTTTCTCTGCATGTTTCTTATGGACAAAGTCGTAGTTATCCTTCTTAAAATTCAAATATTTATAGAGGAAAACAAACGGAAGAATTACAAAGTAAAAAAGTGACCTCTGCCGGCTTTTACTAAAAAATAAAAACTTGGAGTGACCAGGCCATCTCCTTCCACACAAGTAAAACAAGAAGACAGCAAGCACAACGATATTATGTGTCAAAGAAGTAACACATTTTGGCATAAACGCAAATTCATAGATAACATAAATTTCCATTGTACATGAAAAGAATAAGACCATTTAGCAAATAACAAAAGAAAAAAGACCAAGTTGTATGATTATTGATTAATTAGTCACTCAACCGTTTGCTGGCTTGCCCATGAACCCAAGTTCATTTTCAAGTTTCTTTGTTACATGCCTCTTATCATTTTCTCAGCTAAGATGATATTGTACTTGTATAATTTTCTTAGAAATTTCCAAACTACCAAAAGATTTCAGGATTCAAGCTTTATATACTTGGAAAACAAGTTGTAGCATTCAAGATTTGAACTCCTAATCTTCATTTCAAAGTGTCCTCAATTCCAATACTACCACCTTTTTTAAAAAAAAAAAAAAAAATCTTTTTGTTCCATTTTCTTATTGTTGTATTTCCTCTATGGTCTTTTCCTTTGAGAATTGTTTTGCAAATTCTCACTTCACTTATAAGCTTTAATGCAGAATGAATCCATGGGAGCTTCATCCATGGTTGTTCTTTTACATGCTAAAGCAGGTGAGGGTCCCAACTCCCAAGCCCACGCGAGGGTTTCATTGAGCCCAGAGCTAATTTCTGAGGGAAAGTCTCGTATGCTCCTCTCTACTTACTGAATTCCTTTTATACATGGGCCTGACTTTGTTAATGAGGCCATAAAAGATAAAGACATGGTTTCGGACCTAACTAGCTTCTTTGAACAATACAGGTTTGGCCCATACAATTTGGGCAAAAGAGAGAAACAACCTCGGCCTTGGGCTTATTTGGTTCGCTCAGGCCCATGGTCCCAGCACTTATTATGAATCTTTTGTTCACACTATATGGGCTATAGGGTCACCACCCGTCTGTTGAGAGATACATTCGATCATGTTTTTCATAATGCTTCTGTAAAGTAAGGAACATGATAAGATCACAACCAATCCGAGCATGCCACACAACTCAAAATACAAATTCTTCTTACACAAATCATTTATTAGTCATACAACATAAGAGTTTGCTGCAAATTACTCTAATTTAAATTTTAAAAATAACCTTCAAGTGACAGTAGAATTCATGACAATGCAAGCATTGGAAGCATCTTCCAAGACAATACAATTTATTCAACATTTTTAATACTTAGAAATAAAGAAGCTACACGCAAAGGTGAAAATTGATGAAAATTATTGACGACCCTTTACTTCAAGAGGTTGTTGGCTTTGAAACTTCCTTCGCAATTTGTTTGCTCCAACTGCTACCATCACATAAATTTTGTCATTCATGTTGTCCAAGAAACGGATGTAAGTATGCCTCCAAGATCTGTTCAGCAATAAAGAGCCCCAAAATATCCAAAACCCTGTAATAAATCCAAGTCCCATGCTTAAATAAAATGAAGGTATTTCGAAGCCATCCTGCTCTTCTTTTTGAATGCCTTGATTTTCTTCTTTTAAAATGCATCCAACATCCAGACTAGTATTACTCTCAAGCCCACAGTCTCCACAACGCTCTTCACAATCTTCACAGCTGGGCTCACTCCAAACCAACCTGACCCATTCTGGTGATGAGAAAGGAAGCATAGCACTCATCATAAGACTACACGAGTCCGGTATTGGAAAATTCTCACCAATAAAACTAGGTGTCATCCACACTGAATAGTTATGGCCACTAACACAAGGAATTGGCCCAATCCCAAATAGGTTGTCGTTGGAGGAGCAATTATAGAAGGTGAAATTCCCAGTAGGCTCTAGCTGGAAAGGAGAGCCCGATAGAGTGAAATTTTGTAGGTACCGTTTGGCAAAGCAGTTATCTGGGTCAGTGATAAACATGGCTTGGCACAAGTAATTGATGTCTTGGACAACGAAGTCTCCGGAATAAGGTAGAGTGACAATTGTTTGGCCTATGTTGTTGCATGAGAGATTGAATTTTGGATAGCCACAAACTTTGGTTTGAGTGTTATTTAGTTGGAAAGGGAATTTGATAGGTGGTGATCTGCTGCCACCGCAAGTTGAAGGTTTGCAAGTTGTTTGGCTTCTTGCTGTGTGAGGAAGGAATAACAAGAACAAGAAGAAGAAGAGGAGGAGGAAGGTGGAGAAGAAGATTTGAAAGGAAGCCATTTGTGCAAGTGGCAACTACAAAAAAGATTCCTCTTGTGGGGGATAGTTAGGCATTCAGGTTAATAGGCTACCTGGGTGGGAGAGAGAGACTCTTTAAAGTCTATTCAATAAGTCTATTCTTTAATACTAACATATTTTAGCTGAAATCCTGCAATGAGAAAGGTGACAGCTATGTGGGAATGAAGGAGAGTTGAATTTTGATTACATGAAGTCATTCTCTTCTTTTCTTTTCTTTTTTCTTTTTTGTTAAAAAAATATATATATACTTACAAACTAATGTAATAATGAATGTAATTTATTATCTATTAACAAATAAATTTCTTATTTACACTTATTTTGGGTTAAAAAGTTAATAATGTGTTTATAGGGTTTATACATTAAATTGGTAGTATCCCTAAGGTATATGGTATTATTGAAAAAATTGGATTAAAAAATTTAATTAATATGTTGTTGGAATGATACTAATTATATTTATTGTCATGTTAATTTGTTAGTTTATACTTTATAAACATTTTGTGGGGATGCTTTGGCTAGCTAGTTTGGGAAGATCTCAATTCTCAAGTGTGGATTTTGCTGTTTCTTTACCCCTGATTTAGTTCGGGGCTTTGTTGTTTTTATAATTCAGAACACTTTTACATCCAGCTTGTACCCAAAGCTTCGTAATTTATCTTTATCCTTAATTACCCAAATAAAAAATGAATATATCCATTTCGCAAAAATCTCTGTTTGTTAAATTGGAGTTGGAAAGACTTTTTCAAAGTTCAAAGTACCTTTTTTGTTAAAGTCATTTGTCTTTTCCTCGTTGCTTTGCTCTTTGTATGTCTCTAAGGCCTAAGCTAGTGTATCAAGTCAAAACCGTGTAGATGCTGTGAAATAATGCTTCAAAAAATTTGTAAACTGTCAAGCAATCACATCGAGTAGTATTTTATATTTCGCAGATATGAAATGGTCAAGAAGAGATTAGAATAGCTTACATGGCCTCTGATTTTGACATAATGTGTAACGTGTTAGGAAATTTTTGAGAAATTATTCAATCCCTCCTAATAAGAAAATTATGGCAAAAATATATTTTTAGTCCTTATATTTTGAAGGTGTTTTTATTTTGGTCATTATATTTTATAATATTTAATTTTAATTCTTAGTTTTTTATATTATATTTGATGAGAAGATTTGAAATAAAATATAAAAAATAAAGAGGGTAAGGACTAAAATGAAACATGATAAAACTTAGGGACTAAAAAGAAAACATCCCCAAAATATCCATCCTCAGAAATTTCTAATGCTGAAGAGGATGGATTAGAGACTGAGGAGTCTCTTTTTGCTACCCAAACCACTGTTTTTTCTTACTAGGAATTATTAAGTGAGAGTTTTCTGTTCCCTCTCTCTAATCTTATTATTCGGTTCTGGACTTTTCTACTCAACCATAGTGGTCCTTGTTATTCAAAGACATGCAAGTTTCAATGTGTGTTTCTCTTGTCAGTATACTTGTATTTATTGTTTTCATGTGTGAGATATCTTCTCCTCCACAAGTATTTAAAGAATTAACATATCAAACACGCAAACTCATAGATAACATAAGTTTCCATTCAAGATTTCATAAACTATTAGACTATTAGTCTAAAGCTACTCCATGATGTATATTCACTCATATTCCTGCTAGGAAGTTAGAAACTTAAAAATAGTTATTTACAGGTGCATCCCAATCAATGTTAATTTCATCCATTATTACTATGAGAGGGGGGCAATAGACCTCCATGCACAGTTAAACAGTTAAAGCCTTAGAAGTCCAAAAACATTGTCAGAAGTCGTTGCTTTTTGAGGACCGCCTATTATTGAAAGACATGAAGTTTCAATGCATTCTCCGTGTGGAAAAATTCCATATTTTTGACTTCTTTAACATAAATTTCTTTTTTTCCTTTATTAGGGACAAACTATCTCCCTTCACACAAGTCAGGATGGAGGAAATGGGGTGGGGCACTCAATTAGCAATACAAGAAGAGGCCTAAAACAGCAAAAGAATGTAAACAAGTTATAAAAATAGGCTGCTACCCTACCCCTCTGCCTTAAATTGTAGATACAAATGTATCTGCTTCATATTCTAAATTATGTTTTTATTGAACATGGAATTTGATAGGGGAAGAGTCGACCTGCTCATTATTACACTTGGGAAGCTAACTCTGTACTTTTTAAAAAAAAAAAAAATTAATAAGTTTGCATAGACTTGTGGAGTCCTTGAAAGATTATGCCATTAAAGCTATGGATTTTTGGATGCAAAGGTGTGTGAACTATCTAGAACTGAGAGTAGGTTGTCTTGCATTGAACAGGTACTCCTTTTGTTCTGTCATTCAGCATATGAATATAGGTTGAAAATTTCTTAATAAAAATCAGCAACATAAAAAGAAACAATCATCATGCATACTGGCACATAGAGACTCCAAACATGCCATTACTTCATTGATCATACGTGGAGGCCTTTTCAACAATCATCCGGTGCTAAAATTCCCCAAGTATCATAAGCGGTACATCTTTCCAGGCAAATATGTTCTTCACTGCTAATTTTGCCTTAATTTACAATAGCTTGCTGCAATTTCTAGAACTTCATTCTTACCTATTTAAAAAATTTACAAGCATGTGTATGTGAGGGTGTTTAAATTTACCTGGTCACCCCATTTTGTTCAGCTGGGGCAACAGCGGATGTTGTTGACCTGTCTCAAGCTATGTATCACATTACTAAAGAGGACTTCAGTCAGTTTAGAAGTGGTACCATATTTCATCTACCGTGATGCTACATGTGGTGTTAATAAGCATGCCATCCTTACATTTGATGCCTAGTTGACATTTTAATTATTACAACAAGATAATGGAATTCAAGATTAAAGCCTCATATCTTATGATCTAAAAACATCTCAACAATTTGAGAAGTAGCATTACTGTTGCCTATCATACAAGTTACTAGGAGAAAACTACTGATAATTTGCCTTTGTGGATTTTTGGCAAAGCTGTTGAAGTGACAACTAGTGAGACCACTACAACAACAGTTGGTAAATGTTGGCACTATGTGGATTTATTTGTGCCTAAACATTACCATGCTCATGCTCTATTTATTATTATTATTATTTAAATCCAACGCAGAAAAGGGCACTCTCTGCATTGGTTTGTAACTAGAATTTGTATTTATCCGTTGCTTTCAAGTTTCAAAGCTTACAATGGAGATTTGCATGTATAATTGATGGTTCCAAATCATGCATGTCATACCACACATTAAAACTAGCCACCCGTGCTTCGTTTTTTCTGTATTGTACAAAGCATTTTCCGCTCTGTTCAAGTCTCACATTGATAAAATCTGATTTGTATGTTTTGAGGAACTGCATGTATAAACTTTACATAGTTTATAAAGACTTTGGAATCGGATTATATTGTACAACTTATGGCATTTTGATATGCTTCTAGGGAGTATGGCTCCAATCAAATTCTGAAGTCCACTAATAAGGATAGATAACAAAGGTAACAACTGTAATTGTTTGATATGTTAATATCCTATATATTCTTAGTATTCAATTACATTGATTAATGTGTTTTCCAATATAATATCTAATTTTGGTGAAAGAAACTCCTCTGCATAGGGAATTATGCTATCATCACCTTCTTGAACTGCCTGGCCACAACACAATATGATTCCCCTTCAGAGATGTAACTAACCAAAAATAATTGAGGCAAGCATGTAGCCAGACATTCAATTTTTAATGTTAATTGTTTTAATTATCATGACCTTCAAGGTGAATAATCAGAATAAGAAAAAAATATTGTATCTGATGGTTGCAAATACAACAATGGGGTCATATTTTTGGTCTTGAATGTTCTTCGAATAATCACAACAATGGGGTCATATTTGTACTCAAAGGCACATATATGCTACATTGCTATGTATTAGCTAATTTTTCAAAGTCCAAGATCAAAACTAGGACACTCATCAATTCCCTTGTACATGTATGTTCCTTAGAAGTCTTCCATACATTATCAATACGACCATGAGAAGAAGAGGCAGTCAAGCTTGATTTACCAACA
>BKZX01024325.1:3421-17332 GCA_014362285.1 Fagus crenata | reverse complement strand
ACTTTCGGATCATAGTCAGCATCCAACAATATGTTCTCAGGCTTGATGTCACAATGTATGATACAATCTTTGCAGTTCTCATGAAGGTAGGCCAACCCTCTAGCAGTCCCAATTGCAATACGATATCTTGTCTTCCATGCCAAAATTATGGAAACAGTTTGGAACAAATGAGATTCTAGAGAACCTTTTGGCATGTGCTCATAGACGAGAAATCTTTTAGAAGCTTCCATACAAAAACCACGAAGGCGAAGAATGTTGACATGCTAGATTGCTCCAAGTGTGCCAACTTCTACACGAAATTGTTTCTCACCTTGCTCTAGACTTCTTATTTTCTTCACTGCTATGGCGGTTGAATTAGGCAATATCCCCTTGAAAACAGAACCAAAACCGCCCTCCCCAAGTTTTTGGGAGAAGTTCTTTGTTACTATTCGTAAATCCCGATAATTGAACAGAATCAAAGAAAATTCTACTTCCTGGAGTGCACCAACACCGGAATGTCTCCTCCATGTAATGGCCAAACCAATACTAAGAATGAGTGCGACAAGAAATCCAACAATCCAAGCAACCTTTCTGAATATCCTGGCTCTACTTCCCACTAGTTCAGATGTCGAAATGCGAACATGCAAATCTCCTCCAAATTCATTATGAGAATAAACTAGTTGTAGATTTGTCAGTCCTCCTTGATAAATTAAACACCCACTCTTATAAGCGTAAGCAGTGCAGTAACAGTCGATTAGGCACTGTAATTTGCATTCTTCAACGTTATTGACTTTTGGAGGATGTTTTGATGCCTCTGGAAAACGCATGTTGGGCATCACGAGGAACTCGTCAATTCCTCCATCTGAGCATTGTAAAGGATTTCTTCTCTCACACCCTCCTGAGTTGTCACCACTCCCTGGATACTTTGGTTTAAATCCATTCAGGCAATCACAAGGAGGTTTCTTCGTCTGGTCGCAGATGCCAAAACCCCGCAAAAACTATCAATCTCACAAAGTGCTGAAGGTACCATCCAATTCCTAACCAAATTCCATTGGCGTAAATCCTTGTCCCATACAAGGAAACTAAGCGTCCCAGTGACTTCCAATACAAATCTAGTGAATGTAGAAGGAGAAATAGCAGAATATATAAAATAGCTTTCATTGTTATTGGAAACATAGGATGCGTTTATGTATGGGTTGTTCAATTCTTCGTTAGACACAATCCTGGTCTTCCCATTGTATAGTACCAAGTAAGCTGTTCCGTTTTCTTCTACTTTTAATTCAACATAGTACTGTCCACTATCTGGACTTTCATAATTTCTCCATGACACCAGAATATTACTTCTATTGTTATGTCTATTGTATCGAATCTTGGCCCCTGGCAGCCAAGTATTGGTTTGCTCCTCAAAACTCTGCCACAACACATTATCTAAGTTATCTCTTAAGATAAAATTACCGTTGTCAAGAAGCACTGCTACAGTAGGATTAGGCATGCTAGAGTTGGTGCCTATGCAAAAAGGAATTCCTTTTTCTGTTATTATCAAATTATCATCCTTATAAAATTCTAGTGCTTTAGAGGACGGATCATTGAGAGGGCATTCTCTGTTTGCTATCCAAACCACTGTTTTCTCTGCTATCTTCTTATACCATATGCCTAAGTAATACTTATGAGACATACCAGCTGGTGTGAAGAAACCCAGTTCAAAAATTCCATTTCTAGAAATTAGAGTTTGGTTCCATGACAGAGACTGACCTGGGAAAATGGTATCAGATGCAGTGGTGTGATGGGCTTTGAGTGACATGATGATGAGGAGAAGTAGAGCCAAATGTGACCATGACTTCTTGCTTATGCTTTGCACCATGCTGTGATTGTAAATCTTATTAGGAATTATCAAGGGAGAGTTTTCTGTTCCCTCTCTCTAATTTTATTATTCAGTTCTTGACTTTTCTAGTCAACCATGGTGCTCCTTGGAATTAAAGATCCAAAGCCAGTCTAAAGCACTCGCTTTTTGACTCTGTTATTCAAAGACATGGAAGTTTCAATGTTTGTTTCTCTTGTCAATATTCTCGTATTTTTTGTTTTCATTTGTGAGATATCTTCTCCTCTACAAATATTCAAAGAACTAACATATCAAACACGCAAACTCATAGATAACATAAATTTCCATTCAACGTGAAAACTGCAATGCCAAGAAATTTCCAAACTACCATAAGATTTCAGGATTCAAGCTATGTGGAAAACAAGTTGCAGCATTCAAGATTTGAAATCCTAATCTTCATTTCAAAGTGTCCTCAATTTCCAATACTACCACCCTTTTTTTTTTTTTAATCATTTTGTTTTATTTTCCTATTGTTGTATTTTTTCTATGGTGTTTCCTTTAAGATTTATGAGGGAAAGTCTCGTATGCCACTCTCTACCTGCTTTGATACCTTTTATACATAGACCAGGCTTTGTTAATGAGGCCATAAAAGATAAAGACATGGATTCAGGCCCAGTTAGCTTCTTTGAACAATACAGGTTTGGCCCATACAATTTGGGAAAAAGAGAGAAACAAGCTAGGCTTCGGCCATACTTGGATCGCACAGGCCCATGGTCCCAACAAATATTATAAGCGTTTTTGTTTTTGTTTCACATTATATGGGCTGTATATTTTTCCGTCTAACAATCCCATTTTTTAGACCCTAACAATATCTCATCTATTATCTATTATATAAACTAATAGGTAAAGCTGAGAGATTTTTTTTTGTCTTCTCCCAAACTTGCCACATCAGATTTACTCATCCCACATCATTCCAAACCTCATGTCTCTTAATTATCTCATAACATTCCAGATCCGGCCCACTTTCCTTTTTATTTTGTTGCGCTTTTATGATCGGGATCACTTTCCTTTCTATTTTGTTGGGCTTTTATTATTTTTACGTTTTTTGGCTTTATTTTTGGGCGGTTTTAGGATTGTTTTAGGAACATTATCCTCTCACACTTAATTCTCTCTCTCACACGTTCTCATAATTCTAATGCTTTCTCTCTCTCTTCTTAATTATTCTTATCAGCAACCCATCAATCTCCCATTCTTCTCTAAGTAACACTTCAGCTACTCATTAAATTACTCTAAATTAAATAAATGGGCATTAAGTTGGTCACCATTTTAGCCTCTCACTGTTACACCTACGAAATCCAGCTTGATTGGCAACACTTTTCACATTCCAACGGTTACACCCACAATGTCAAACATCAAAGCAATGAGAATTTTTATTAAAGGCGCACAGCTGAACTAGAATTTTAGTTGCAAATGCCGCAAAAACTTCTCATGCATAACATAGCTTACATAGCCTTGGCTCTCAATCTCCATCAGAAGCAAATAGGTTTCTCTCTCTCTCCAAACCTTCTTCTTGCTTTACATAATTGCTCCATCAAGGAACTTAAGTTGCAATTCCAACAATTAAACTTGCTGTGTAAAAATTTATATGTGGCTTGCCTTTGATGTGTTTGATATATTGTTTGAAAGGAGAGTCTGGCAAAAGCCTATTTGATACTGAGTTACATAATATCTCTAAATCTGTTCAAAAGGTGCATAACTTAGACAAAATAGCTTCTTCTTCTTTATATTTGGTATGTACATCTTAATTTCTAAGCCTTACATATTTTTCTCACTATTTATGTACACTACACTCAGCCACAGGTTCCAGTAGCCCCAGCAGTACAATCACACGCAAGGCAATATGATTTCATATACTTTTTTCAACAGGTTCCATACTAAGACAATAATCTGTTCTTATATATCCTTAGAATTAATACTATTGTGCTACGAAAATAGATCGAAGGTCAAGTCGCTTGCCTTTTTGAATCTGATAATATCATTGGTAAGATCTGCATTTTGCCCCACTTGATACATTTTTATTTTTTATGGGCTGTCTTTGTGTTTGACAAAATTACATAAATTAAAAGTGCTTGCTTTACAAATAGTTTTTTTTTTTTTTTTTTAATGAATGCTTTACAAACAGTTTTCTAAGTTCTCATTGTTTCACATTTACAAACACAACACGTGCATATTCAGGGTCATGGGTCTGCCCAAGAGCTTTGGGGTGAGGTAAAGAATTTGATGTTCCTATATGTGTGCTGTGTAGGGATGTATTTGAACCCAAAGAGTTTGAGTAAAGATTATCTTCTATTATTTATATGTGTATGGATGTATTTGAACCCTGCTATTTCAAGAAATAAACATATATATCAAGCATAATTGCACCCCATTTTGTGAAATAAGGGTGGATACCTAATTATTCAAATCAATTCCCACTATGAGCTTTAACCATGGCATGGCTTTGTAGGGTGTTACATAGTGCCTTTTTTTTTTTTAATTTGCACACCACCTGTTTGATAAATTGACAATTAGAATTTTAAAAACACATACCTATTATGAGGATGAAGCAGAGGAGCAAGAACCAAAAGAAAAAAAAAAATTATCAACAAGGAAAAGCTGAAGGCTAAATATTTTGATAGAGGCTGTAAAAATACTGACGTAGAAATCAATAGCATTATAATTCTCTTCTGATTGTTTCATTTTGTTTGTGCACAAATGCATTTGTGCATGTGTTTGTCAACATATAACCTGGATGTTTATTTGATTTAGTAGGTGTTAGAAGAATTGGTGCTGTGAAGATTTAAGGTCAGTGTAAGAGCACTACTGCTACCAAAATTGAATAATATCGTTTTGCAGCAAAAGGATATATACAATCAAAAGTCCTTATTTTGTAAAGCCAAGGGATGGATTCATAAATATTTTTTTCCCCTCTGTAATGCACTCATCTTTATACATCTGTTGTAATTTTATTTCCATCCTTCTATGATTTCATATAGTATATTTTATCTATATGTGATGTATATTTACCTTTATCTTACTAGATTAATAATTACTGGGAACACGCTTTGCTTATGATTTTAGCCTTTTGGATCCTTTTCACATCCTATGTGAAATATAATGGATCAATTCATTTCTCATATGCAAAAACCATATGATTCTTTGTTGAATCTACACCTAAAATTATTTGGTGAAACAGATTGGGTAGAAGTAATAATTGTCCTTGGCTCCTTGCCATTATAAAGATTTGCTCTCCTTCTTTTGATTTTATGCAATTCATACAAAGAAAATGAAGTTTGATATTGTTATAATATGTTGGCAGTGTTGCAGCTGTTGTTATTCAACAAGTTTATTTCTTTGTTTTTGTTTACTTTATGACCCATTGGTTTATTTATTTATAATTATTTTGATAAGTCTTTATGACCCATTGGTTGACAACTTATTAGCTTAGGTCACCCACACTTCTCATTTGATTGTTTAAATTTAAAATCCATTGATGATATGTGATTGTGAGTGAGGTGTCATATAGCTTGCACAATGCACTAGATTTTTTTTATTTTTATTATTATATATATATATATATATATAAGAATCTTGCAGAAAAATGAAGAATAATTTGGCTTTCTATGATATATAGGTTGATTATATATTACAGGATAGAAATCTCTTGGAATAGTATTGTCACTGAAATTTATTTGGTAGTGTAAAACCAATGATAAATGTTTTATAAACTTATGATTGAGATCATGTATTGAGAGGTTTTGAATTACTTGATACATCTTTTTTTCACGTTGAAGTTCATGTTGATAATTTTTGGAAAGATTAATTGGACGCTAGCCGTGGATTCGTTTTTCCTTAAATATATAAACAATTAGATTTTTTTTTTTTTTTTTTTCAAGATATGTGTACATTGTTAGCAACCAAACTTTATTGCATTCAAATACAAGCTGCTTCCTTAAAAAAATAAATAATCGATTGTTCTATGATTTTACATTATTATGAAGGTTAGAGTGTATATTGGCATTTTGAAATGAATGTTGTATATTTGACCAACCTTATTATATATTTTGAACACTTTTTTGTACTAAAAGAGTACTTATTAGCAAAGAGAATATATATAAAGAAAGTAATACGTGAAATGAAAAGGGTTAACAAAGAAGCAATATTTGAACGAAAAGTGTAAAAATAAATCTATACTATAATGTAAAACCGAAACTTTTTTTACTTTTATTTGACCTCATAATATTGTGTCACATAAGCTGCTCTCACAATTTTACCTCATTATTTTAATATATATTTTTTAATTGAATTTAAAATTTTATTTTATAATTAAACATCTCATTCGAATCTTGACACATTATATTTTCTTTAATAAAAATAATATATTGTTCCATATATATAAACACAATCATAATAAATGCCTAATACTATAATATATTTTATATATAAACACAATAATAATAAATTTCTTTTAATAATTATCAATTTTTATATTTAGACAAAAAATAAAAGACAGAAAAAATCATATTTTAACCAATAATTCTTTAGATTTCATTTTAAGTAATTTTTCCATGCATCGCACGGGTTTGCGACTAGTATAAATTAATAGGTGAAGCTTTAGCTTTTTCCTTAAAGATGCCATATCAGATTTTCTATTCTCACATCCTTCCCCCTAATTCTTTCTCTCTTACCTTTTAACATTTACCTCTATTTAATTCTCTAATTAATTAATTCTTTCTCTTTTACCTTTTAACATTTACCTCTATTTAATTCTCTCCCTTTTCATATTCTTTTCCAACTCCCTCACCTCTTCATCTCCCTCACCTCCTCATTTCCCTCACCTCCTCATCTCCCCGATTGATTGCACCCCAATCTCCTATTTAAACACCTTTGTGTGCTTCCCTAAGCTTCATGTCCGATTGCCTTTGTGGGTTTGTTCCTATCAGAAAGTTATTTGCCTCACCTGTGATTTTTTCTTTTCGTATTATCGATCTTAGTTCTGCAACTACTAATGGCCCTTGAATATTCCAAAGGTGAAGGGAAAAATGTAAATAAAAAAGGCAGATTGAAATAAGCAATTGAGAGAGAACCACATGCAGAGTTTTATTTTGGAAAGAAGTGGCCATACAGAGTTTTGCAACGATCTGTTTCTGTTTCAATTCAATGCAGTTTTTGTAATTTTTAAATGATCATTGGATTTAAAATGATCATGTTTATACACACGGCTAGGCTTTATTTTGGAAAGAAGTGCCCATAGAGAGTTTTGCAATGATCTATTTCTATTTCATTTCAATGTAGTTTTGTGCTTCTTTACATGCTTTACTTAGCGGTTATTGAACCGCTTTAGTTTTGAGTTTTTCTTGATAGAAAGAAAAATGATGTAATGAAAATGCCATGGCCCGTTTGGTTACCATCTCAGAAAACATCCCATTTTTTTGGTATCTTTGATAATATCTCCAATGTCCGTAAAACATGTGTTCTATCTGTTCCAGTAGAACACCTATATAAAAAATGCAGTTTTCTCATATTAATTAATTGAGTGATATTTATAAAACAATTTTAGCTAGATAAATCGATTAAAGAAATAATTATCTTGATTAATACAACAAATCAATAAATCTGAACAATAAAAAAACAATTTTGGTGGATCTAGCTAATGTACTACGTAGAGTACAATATATTTGTGCTAAACAAATGTACGTGTGGAGCGAAATTCGTGAGTTAGACCATGCTATACAGTTCTACCCTCATTTGAACTCTATAAAAAAAAAATTAAAATATAAAAAATAAAAACCAAGCTTACCCAAGAAAGATGTTGGACCATGCTATCCAGATACTTCAAGCTTGACACTTCAACTTCCTGCATCTAAAGTGACAAAGATTTATATTTTCTAATCTTTATCATTCCTCTCTTTTGTTCTTTTGTAGTAACCATTGTTTCATAGGCTTTGTGCAAATGAGATTAAAAAAGAATGGACAAAAAAAATAGGGTGAAGTAGGGTTGTTGGCAATTTGACTTTATATGTATCATTCCATTTATACTTAAATGGCCATACAATATTTACTCCATTCGAATTTATGTTTTGTCAATTTTTGGAATGGTTAATGGACTTTCAATTTCCTTTTTGAATTTGAAAATTTCCTTTTTTGTTGTTCTTTTTTATTTCTTTTCATTTTTGTGATTTCCTTTATTTTCCCGATGGTTTTCTGACTGTTTGTATTTGAAACCCTTTCAGTGGGTGCACGTAAAGGTGTTGGCCGAATTAGAAATTCTGGAGTCTAATGCGGTATGTTACTATGTTATTATGGAGTCTAATCCTTTTGTTTCATTTACACTTGTGGGTTTATTTTGTCTTGCTGTCTATATGTTACTATGTTTTGTCTTCCGGTCAGATTATTGTTTGGGGCAAAAAAATGTCCAAATGGGCCACATAAGGGCTATCATGGATGCTGTGTATTTGCTGCCATAAACTTCACATTTGGGTATTGATCAACTTTTTGTGTCCTATTTGATTTTAGCATTCCTATTATAATGAAATTTGATTAGCAATCAATTGTCAATTGTCAATTAGCTATTGTCAACCGTATCTCCTAGGCTATTATTAAGGAACTCCAATTCCTTAATTTTAGGAATTAACTGTGCCGGCTGTAGTCATTGACCTTTGCTAGAATTCTCTAGAATTGTAACCCTGCTTGTATGTTATCTAAAGATGTTACAACAAAGAGAGCCGGCCAAAAATTGGAAGCATGGGGAAAGAAATGTGGGAGAGAGAAAAAAGAGGGGAAGGCAAATAATAATAAATAATCAATTGGAATAAATGTGGAGAGAAATATTTGGAAGACAAAGAGAGATAAGTAGTAATAAATTGTTAGACCGTTTAAAGATAGCAATTAATACCACTCTTAGAGGAATGTTTAAATTTATTTAAAAAAAAAATTGTATAAAGATTAAAGTATAATTAATAAGTAAAGATAAAATGATAATTTTTTTACTTACAGATTTTAACTAAATATTTTCTTATCATTTAAAATATTCTAACAAATTTGTATACAATACATGACAATTTTTTAGGGAGTAGAAAATTTTGTAATTAAAAAATTGATACTTTAGCCATTTTACGGTAGCTTTACTTCAATCAAAAATGTATATGTACACCATTATAATATTTTGAAATAATTGCCTATTATTTTAGGTCAAACCTTTAATACATACAGTTATTCCCCTTATATAGCCATTCAATACATTTGCATCTTCATTTTTTATTTTTTATTTTTTAAAAACTTAAATATAAATTGTTAAAAATTAATCATATAAACATATTTGATATTTAATTCCAGCCCTTAATGCATACATTTATTTATCCCTATTGCAATATTGTGATCTTCTTTCCTTCTTTTTATATTTCATTGCATTCATAAATTATTATGTCATTCATTTTTTTACTTAAATTGCCATTCACTATTTATTCCCTTTAAATTTTTCTCCTAATTTACGAATTTTCTATTAACTTTCCATCCTATATTGTTAACAGCTTTGAAAACTATGAATTTTCTATTTTTTGCCAAAAGACAATAGTCAAAGCCTGCCATGTTTTTCCAATCAAAACTGATCACTTTAATAATTTACGAGGCAAAAATAATACTAGCATTGCTTTTCTGTAATGCATATTGTTTTGGGCCAATTTCAAAATGTGCCACTAATGATAACTAAAATGACTTAGGCTAAGATAAAAAAGAAAATTTATATAGTTATACGAAAGACATGTACAATATAGGTGTTTATTTTTCTTTTTATTGTGTTCTTTTCTAATTGATTTTTTGTAGATAGGATGCAGTCTTCTTATTATGCACGTTTGAGACAGAAAATGTTTTTCGACCAAAAAAAAAAGAGGATCTGATTCTTTTGATGGAGCGTCGTCTTATGAAGATATTGTTAATAGATGTAAGTTGAAAACAACATGTCCTGATAAAATGTTTTGTACAATAACCTTATTTCATAAAGTTTCATAGTCTTTTTTTTTCAAAATAGTGTACCACCTTTAATTTGTCAATTTGCTAGAATTCTGAAATGTTTATGTAGTATTACTATTATTAAATCTGAATTGTATTACTTTTATCTGACTCCTACTTTTAATTTATGTTATTTTTATTGAGTTAAACAACTTTTGTATTTGTGTAGTACATGGAACAAAATAATTCATGTTTTTATTTTTTGTCGTTTAATGAAATTAGCATTACATCTATTTATAACTTATTAGATATCACTCCATTTATAGTTTTAAAATGGTCATTCAATATTTATTCCAATTAAATTTGTTGTTTTGTACACTTCCTCACAACATTCTGTTCTTCGTTCCTTCTTTAAACAAAGCAAAGAAACTCCCTACTGTAATATTGTGGTTTTCGTTCCTTTTTATTTTTATTTTTTATATTTCATTGCATTCATAACTTATTATTTTGTCATTCACTATTTATTCCCTTTAAATTTCCCTCCTAAGCCATTTACTCCCTCTTCAACCCTTCTTTTTCATTTCCCACTCCCTTCTCCTCTGATTGAATTACTTCCTTCTTCTACTAACAACCCAGGAATAGAAAAGAGGTTAATGCTCTCTCCCTATATCTTTGAAATTAATATTCCGAATCCACGCCTTCATTCACAAATTCATATAAATTTATACTGCAACTTAAATTTTAAATTAAATTGCCTATTGCTAATTGATTTTTTTTTTTTTTTTAAATTAAGGTCATTTTAGGTTTTGTTTCGAGAGATATGAAAAAAGTCCCTTTAATCTCTAGAATGTGATCCCAATTGGAGAGAGATAAATCTATACCTCCCAAGATAGATAACATTACCAAAGGATTACGATGCCAATAGTAGCAACTATGGCATTTGACAATGTCTTGAAGATTGATATATACAGAGGTCCCATCTAAATCAAATAGTAAACCAACCCACCTACAAACAAATTGTACTCTATATTGTGTAATGTGTCTTATCAATACTTAATCAACCAAATGGAAAGCATCTACTACAAAATTGTCGAAGGATCCTTCGTCATACTACTTTAGGAACAAAAAAATTCTGTCTATCCAACAAACAAGAATGCAATAAGGAGGGAGTTGGTCATTTGGACTGTGATTTTCCATACCCTTATGGAAATGATGAATTATATGTCAAATGCAATATGTGTTCAATCGACTTGGAAATTTATAAATTAGCAAATAAATTATGATAGGATTTAATGTAACCTTCTATTATGTCTTGAATTAGAATGCTTTATAATGTGTTTGAATAATGCACTCTTTATAGCCCGTTGCTTTTTTATTGGAGTTGTAATTTTTAATATCTACGTAAAAAAAAAAAAATTATATATATATATATATATGTATGCACAAAAAAATTTTATCCACTCTTTCATTTAAAATATTTAAATAATCCATTAAATATATCCACTTGAGCAGTTGAGAAATCAAAATTAAACGATTTCAATAAAACATAACCATATATGAATAGTCATTTTAACAAATATATTAAAGACACAAATAACATTTGGTAGATATCTAAAAATAAGGAAGAATTATTAAGTTAGACTATTGCATTTTCCATATAAAAAAAATTTGCACATTGCGCGGGTCCCACGACTAGTTACATATATAAATGAGGAAATTGAGAGTATGTTGAATTTTGGAAACCCTCAAGTGCTTCATATTATGCCAATTGACATAACAGACTTTTGCATAAATTTTAGTTTGCGGAAGTTGAGAATAATTTTGTTATAAGATAAGGTTTTAGAGCATTTTTGCATAACAATGATTCCATGAATGACGTAACTAACATTTAAGACTTGATTTTTTTTTCCCTCGAGTGAGTTTTCAAAATAATCACAAGGATGATAGGACTCAAAATTCAATAGGCTATGTAATTAATTAGAGGCCTTCCTTACCCCAGTTCTGAAGGAAAGTCATTCTCTGCAGTTCACCAAAAATAACTAATACTAGTGTGCAGCTATATTTATTTTGCTTTCATATCATGTGCACTAATAACAAAAGGTCTCCTTGGGCATTTGGATGCTTATTTAAAGTCTTCAGCTTCACTGAGAGGAGGGTTTTGGATTGCAGTTCCAGATCACAAACAAATATGATCCAGGTGTTTGCTCTTTATCTCAGAACGTCTGGTGGGTTCTCTGCTGTATTTTTTTCTTTTGTTGCTAAAGCTGTTGTATTTATTTGATTATTATACTTTTTTTCACGGTATTACAACAAATACACATCAAACATATTGTCACACAGAAGAGCATATTGGTAGACACACCAACATGTACTTGGCTTCTTAGCTACTAACAACAGTGAAAGTGGAATCTTTTTATCTTAATTTGCGTTACATAAAAGGAAAATGATAAGATCACTAGATAATGGGTGGGAAAGCGTTACTTTCAATACAAAAGAGTTCACTGATGATAAAGACAGAGTTGAGACAGTACCTTGTGCCCATTAATATGAACTCAAAGAAGTCTCAGTCCTGGTAAACAGTGGCTACCGTTGGATCTTCCGAAAGGCAATGGAAATGAAGAGGTATTTGAGGCATGCCCACTTGCATAACTCCTTCAAGAATTTTAACTACCTGCCCCATGGTTGGTCTATCCTTTGGATCATCTTGAATGCACCAACAAGCAACTTTACAAGCTCTAGTTAGCTCTTCCAGGTTGGCATTGCCCTCTAATTTGTAATATAGTCGTGTAAGAAGGTCTTCCCCTTTGTTCATTGCAATTGCAACACGAGCTGGAAAGTAGCTACATATCTTATCATCTAGCATGTTTATATTTCTCTTACCAGATACTATCTCGAAAAGCAGCTTCCCATAACTAAAAACATCAACTTTTGGAGTAATAGCTTCACCTGAAATCCATTCTGGTGCTAGATAGCCCCTAGTTCCCCTCATGGTGGTGAGAACCCGATTGAAGTCCCGGCCTATTACCTTTGCAAGCCCAAAATCAGCCACTTTCGGGTCATATTCAGCATCCAACAATATATTCTCAGGCTTGATGTCACAATGTATGATACAATCTCTACAATACTCATGAAGGTAGGCCAACCCTCTAGCAATCCTAACAGCAATATGATATCTTGTTTGCCAATCCAAAATCTTGGAAACATTTTGGAACAAATGAGATTCTAGAGAACCTTTTGGCATGTACTTATAGACGAGAAATCTCTTAGAAGCTTCCACACAAAAACCACGTAGGCGAAGAAGGTTGACATGTTGGATTGCTCCAAGTGTGCTAACTTCGGCACGAAATTGCTTCTCACCATGCTCTAGACTTCTTATTTTCTTCACTGCTATGGCTGTTGAATTCGGCAATGTCCCTTTGAAAACAGAACCAAAACCGCCCTCCCCAAGTTTTTGGGAGAAGTTCTTGGTTGCTCTTCGTAAATCCCGATACTTGAACATAATCAAAGAAAATTCTACTTCCTCAAGTGCACCGACAGAGGAATGTCTCCTCCATCTAATGGCCAAAGCAATACTAAGGATGAGCGTGACGAGAACTCCAACAATCCAAGAAACCTTTCTCAATATCTTGTTTTTATTTCCCATCAGCTCAAACGCTACAATACGAACTTGAAAATCTCCTCCAAACTTATTATCAGAAGAAAGTTGTTGTAGATTCTGTACGTGGGATTTTTTGTATAACAAAGGAAAGGCTAATTAATATTGGCAAATCTCACTCTTCGGTTTGGATCCGAATAAACCCGAGCAGGGAATGATAAGTTCCGAGCAGTTTGACCCAAGTGAATCCTGCAAAGTGAACAAAGACACAAACTATCAGATGGACTTGGTCAACCCAGTGGGGGTTAACCTATAACCCTCCGATGATTTTTTTAGTGATTCCATGAACAAGAGAGAAATGCTTGAAACTGAAAAATATGTTGCTTAGTGTTTCTCTCCCAAAATTAGTTATCCTTTAATTTTGAGGAACCTCTTTTCCATTGCCTTTTTTCTCTATTTATATCTTTCCTTATTTAGAGAAATTTTTTACCCTCCTCCAAACACTGCCACGTAAGAATCTTTACTCCCACAT
>BKZX01024324.1:0-13093 GCA_014362285.1 Fagus crenata | reverse complement strand
TCCACGCGTAACTTACACTTTGGGGTGGTGTTTCAGACTTTCGGTGCCATGTGCAGGCAAAACTCTATCCCATAAGTTAGCCTTTTGCGTGGTGTTCCAAACTTTCTCAGCAATTTCTCATTTTTATTTTCTAGTATCTGATTCCATATTTCCATTCACATGGAAAAATTCTATACCATAAGTTAATACCAGTTAATACTATTCTTCTAGTCAATTTGACCAAACTCCAAGATCTATTGGAAAAGGCTTGCGAGTCCACCTTACCCAAGTCGCCAAGCAAAGAAAATGAATGAAACATTTAAGAAGTTGTGGAAAGATTACAAATAAAATAATTATCCACGTGATTTAATTTTTTTTTTTTTATATACTATAAGTGTTTTTATTATGCAATGGTACAGTGTGCAGGTTACCTCACAAACTTAAACTCATACATGTAGATTTAAACTTAATAATTTACAATTTATAAAACCTATAATTTTTATTGTCAAAATCACGATTTTATAATACTACACATTAAAATCAATATGGATTGTAGTAGAATAGTTCCAGGGATAAAATCGTACAAAATCGTTTTTTTTTTCCCTTGGAGTGGAATCATAGTGGAATCGCACATTGTGTTTTTTTTTTTGCAATTATTTTTATTATTTGTTATTTCTTCATGTATTTGTAATTTTGTACTTATAGTGGTTAATAGTTATTACCCTTTATAAGTAATTTGTGTCAAATTTTACCTTTTTTCTAATGATTCCTTAGCATATATTCTGAATTATTAGAAAAAAAAAAATTACATTTTTATTAAGAAAACTAAAATCTTACGATTCAAGAGACATTCTCGCCAATTCTACGTAAAATCTAAATTTTGATAACTATGTCTATAACACGTTTAACAAGATACTTGAACATAAATTATTGGATAATGAACAAATAAAGAAAAATTTATTAATTGAAAAATAAAATAAAAAAATTTATAATTATTAAGTAAATGAATAATTTAAGGAGTGAGGAGGAACTACATCACTAGAGGTTAAGTAACTACTACATCCCAACTAAGTTGGAACTTACATACTTGTCTGGTTCTCTATCATTTGTACTCTATCCCAAAAAAAATTCTACAAATTTTTATTTTTAAAAATAATAATAATAAGTAATTAAACCTTTTTTTGCCTAGTTTGGGCTGAACTCAGAAGCTTCAAAGTCTTTCAGGTGGTAGTGAAGTATTGCAGAGCTAGCCAAACCAAAACCACCATATGCGTTAGCGTTTGTTAACTCCTTCGTCGCTATGAAGAAAGTTGTGGACCCTCCTTTCTTTCATGCCTACAAGTTTTGCTTTCAAAGCAATGTGAACAGTCTAACAATATTTGCATTGAAAGGGCCGAGAATTGTAAACTTCTTTAAAAGAAAAACCCTCCAATGCCCTCAATATTTTTGACCTTTTCAAAATTTTCATCTATAATTTTTAATTTTTTTTCTCTTCAAGATTTGGAGGGGCTGTGATTTTTCCTTTATTCTCTTTTTTTGTTGCATCCAATCATTTTTAATCATGATGCATAAGAGGGGCAACCTTTAAACCCTCTTTCATATTTTTAATTTAATTTTTTAAAAATAAAATTACACAACAAGCAAGCAAAAAAGAGGGGCAATTTTAAACACATAATCATTTAAAAAAAAATTTTATTCTTTCTTATCAACCAAAAGCAATAAAAAGGTCCTGATATACTCTGTCTCATAAAAGAACTTTTTAAATAAATAAAAAATCGAATTTGTTACAAAAAATATTCCCAATATTCTTTATTTAAACAACTAGTAACAAAATTCAAATGAGACTTCAACTTTCACAATTACTTTTAGCATTTTTTTCTCTACTAACTCTCTTTTAACAATCTCCATTAACAACCATTTTTTTAAAATTACTTTTCATCTCTTCTTATCAAAGCATCAATAGTTTACAATTTTATTTTCATCAATAATTACACTTTTCAACATTTAGAGCAACAACATTGATGATCAATTATATTTTTCTCCACAACATTTCAATTAAAATCACCAATGATAATCATTAACGCACCAAAGACAAGGAAGTTCCTTAATTGATGGTAGATTGTATGGATATCTTTTTATTTATTAATTATCTCATAAAATATCATATATTTAAGTCATAATTCATTTATGGATTTTGTTAACCAGTGTCCTAAGGGCAATGGTTAAGAAGCATTAAATAATTACACTTTACGGGAAATAACGAACTTTTAATATTAAAATAATAAATAAAAAGACTAAAATACCCTTAAAAGTTATTTTTGTATTAAATGAAAGCATTAAATGCTTCCTTAACCATCTCATTAACAGGACCCTTCATTTATTTATCTTTTGTGATACCATTAATATTATAATAAATTTTTATTTGACTAACTTAGTATTTTATTGGTAAATCATTTGAAAGGACAAAATGGGTATTAGGACGTTATAACAGGAGCCACTTGCGTCTCACTTGGCCACTTCTTGTCAAATTGTTGTTCCCAAAATCAGAAAAAATAATGATGTCCAGAGCACCATTCATTAATTATTTAATAGGAAACTTCGTAGAAACTGCCTGAAACTTAGCATTTAAGTCATTCTTGATAGGAATGTCGGTGGTGAAGTGGGTTTGTTTGAAAATCTCCTGTGCTTTCGACTTCATTGGACCTACCTTTTGAAAAGCTATGTGAAGTGTGGCAGATTCTTCTTGGGGAAGTTATAGAATAACGAAGCTTTTCAAAACTATTTACAAAAACATAAAATGGCTGGATGAAGGACTAAGTACATATTTACGCAATATATTTCTGTGTTTGTCAATAATCCATGAAAGCTTCACTGATTTATAATTCCTTCATTCTTCTTTGTCAATAAAGCAGGAATATTACTAACTTTAAGAGATTTCATCACCTAATCCATTGAATCAAAGCTCATATTCAGACATTGCAACGAAACAAGTATGTGATTTAGGAAAACCTCTGAATCCAATTACACAATTAAAGAAAAGGATGTGAGAAGGAAAATACAAGACTCAACTTAAAACCTGAAAAAAGAAAAGAATAAATTTTCCCTACAACATGAGGGAGCAAAAAGTGATGAAATGGGTTGATTAACAAAAAAAAAAATGATGAAATGGTTCTTCAAGCTTCACTATTGAGGAGTAATATTTCTATACTAACATACAAAAGTATGCTTTAAAAGGACCAAACAACCCTTTAAGTATTCAAATTTCAATGAGGGATGTTTGGTTTTTTTAAAACACAACTTTTTATGTTAGTGTGAAAATAACAATTCCTTTTTTATATTTTTGATAAAAATTTTATTTTCTAAAAATTGATTCCATTCTTTTTCTTTTATGAATAAAAAAAAAATTGATTCCATTCACAATGAACAACTCTATACCATAAAATTAATACAATTCTTGCGAGTCCACCTTACCCAAGCAAAAAAAATGAATGAAACCTTCTAAGAAGTTGTGGAAAAGGTTATAAACAAAAAAATGAGTGAGATTTTTGTAAATTCCATAATTAATAAAAATAATAGTAATAATACAAATAAAATAATTCCCCACATGACAAATTCTATGGGCCAAATAATGAAGACAAAGCACTGTACAATTAGATGGTAATGAAAGGGACCGGCTTTTGCATTGAAAGGGACCGGTTTGAAGAAAGTTGTGGACCCTCCTTTCTTGCATGCGTACACCCTTTCTTTGAAAGCAATGTGAACTGTCTGATAATATTTGCATTGAAAGGGCCGAGAATTGTAAACTATTTCAAAAAAACTCACCAATGCCCAATTTTTCCTTCTTGTTTTACTTTTCGTCGTGTTTTTTCCACGCGTGACTTAGACTTTGGCGTGGTGTTTCAGACTTTCTAAGCAATTTCTCATTGTGAGTGGGAGTGATATTTCCACAATAACATACCAAAGTAAACAAAAATATGCTTTTAAAAAGACCAAATAGCTTTGAAGTATTTAAATGATCAATAATTCAACATTTGTTAAATACAAGTCATGTTTGATCTTTTTAAAGCACATCTTTTTATGTTAGACTTTTCTTTTCTAAAAATTGATTCCATTCACATTGAACAACTCTATACCATAAAGTTAATTCTATTTTTTCTAGTCAATTAGACAAAGCTCTAAGATCTATTAAAAAAGACTTGCGAGTCCACCTTACCCAAGCGAAGAAAATGAAGGAGACCTTCTAAGAAGTTGTTGAAAAGGTTATAAACAAATAATGAGTGAGGTTTTTGAAAATTCTATAATTAAAAAAAAAAAATAGTAATAATTCAAATAAAATAATTTCTCACATGATTTCTTTTTTTTTTAATAACTATAAGTCTTTTTATTAAGCAATGGGTGCAGATTACCTCACAAACTTAATGCCATACTTGTAAATTTAAACTTAATAATTTACAATTTATAAAACCTATAACCTGTGTTGTCAAAATCATGATTTTATAATACTACACATTAAAATCGATATGGATCGTAGTAGAATAGTTCCAGGGGTAGAATCGTACAATTTTTTTTTTTTTTTTTTATTGGAGTGGAATCGCACATTGTGTTTTATTTTTTTGCAATTATTTTATTATTTGTTATTTCTTCATGTATTTGTAATCTTGTACTTATAGTGGTTAATAGTTATTACCCTTTATAAGTAATTTGTGTCAAATTTTACCTTTTTATAATGATTCTTTAACATATATTCTGAATTATTAGAAAAAAATTATATTTTTATTAAGGAAAGTAAAATCTTACGATTCATGAGACATTCATTAATTCTATGTAAAATCCAAATTCTGATAACTATGCCTATAACACGTTTAACAAGATACTTGAACATAAATTATTGGATAATGAACAAAAAAAGAAAAATTTATTAATTGAAATAAAATAAAATAAAAAATTATAATTGTTAAGTAAATGAATAATTTATGGAGTGAGGAGGGACTGCATCACTAGAGGTTAAATAATAACTACTAAATCCTAACTAAGTTGGAACTTACATACTTGTCTGGTTCCCTATCATTTGTACTCTATCCCAACAAAAAAATCTACAAATTTTTATTTTTAAAAAAATAAAAATAAAAATAAAAATAAAATAAAAAACTTTTTTTTGGGGCCTAGTTTGGGCTGAACTTAGAAGCTTCAAAGTCTTTCAGGCAGTAGTGAAAAGTGCTACGTATATCGATCTTAAGAAAATCACTATATGGGTTCGAAGTATTGCAGAGCTAATCAAACCAAAACCATCATTTGTATGGGTTGGAGCCCACCTAAGAAGATTGGTTCAAAGTATATAATAAGACTACAGTTAATTACAAGGTTAAAAGTTGAAACTCTAGACAAAGTGGATATATGCCTAAGCCATAAATCCCGTTTTGGGCCTTTACCATTCTATAGCTGCTAATTAAATTCAATGCAACAAGGGATATAGAAGCAAGATGCTCAATTTGGGACTCCTAGAATTGATTACCTATTAGCTAATTTCTTCCATCTAGAAATTGAAAACTAGTACTCTTTTGTCCTTCTGTCTAAGAAAACAGGGTAAAAATAAGAGGTGCAAGACATTACAAACAAATCAAAAAGGGGGGGAGGGGGGGTTGGACCCGCACCTAAGCTAGCTAATATGGTCAAACCCATCTTTCCTTTACTTGTTGGGTCTAGAGGTTCGAAATTGGACCATAGGGGAAGGATTTGGGCTGAGATCAGTCAAAGAATAATCTGAAAAATGGAGCAACAACTGTGCTTAACTTTATCCAAGTCTGAGCACAAATCCTTCAGCCATAAGTGATGAAATTTTATTATTTATTTTATTAATTCATTGTTGGTTGTATGCATATCTTTTTATATATTAATCTCTCATAAAATATAATATTTTAAATTGTTATTTATTTATTAATTTGTGGTTACAAAATATTATAATAAATTTTTATTTGATAAATATAGTATTTTATTGTTAAATCTTTTTTTTTTTTGAGAGAATTTTGTTAAATCATTTGAAAAGGGCCTCGTGCATCCCACGTGCTGCTTTCTGTCAAATTGTTGTTTCCAAATTCAGAAAAATAATTATGTACAAAAGAAAATGGTCCATTAAAATAGTCATCAACTTTTTAAATTAATCATTTTAGTTCTTAACGGTTTATTATTGTGTCATTTTAGTTTCTGTCATTAAATGACATGCATGTGCTTACTTGTATACTATTGAAAATGAAACACTCATTCCTCACTTATCTGAGAGGGTGTGTTGTCTATGATATTCTCTCACTTGGCTTCACTAGAAATATTAATTTGCAAAATGACATGCATGTGCTTACTTGTATAATATTGAAAAGCAATTATCACGTGGTACAATCAACAATGACTACGTTTTAGCATTCAAGAGAGTTTACAATTATCGTCTTAGAAGCATCTGCATAAGAAAATTGGCCTACCATCTTCAAAAGAATTAATTTAATTTGGAAGTGGAAAATATCAAAAAGATGTTACGGCCAAACTTTTCTAAGTGTCAAGTTGTTATTAGTTTTTATATGGCTAAAATACACATTACACCCTTTATGTTTAATCAAAGTTCAATTGAGTCCTCTAAGTTTTGACCATTTCAATTCAATCCTCTAAGTTTCATATGTTTCAATTAACCATTTTCCGTTAATTTCGGTTAACACCGTTAGTTTCTAAATTGAAAAAAAAAAAAAAAAAAAAGATTTTTAATCAAATATTAAAGCTAAAAATTAATCTACGCAACCCGATGATACACAAAATTGGTGTACTTAGTACCTTGCAGTTCTTGAATGTTTTCGGAACCATCTTTTTGGTTTTATTCTAGCCGACATAGGTGAATTGAAGTCTACATATTTGATTTGAGCGACAATCGGCTTAATAGCCAAGAGATTAATGCAATTTGTAAATTGATTCATGGATAAATTTAGATTCTTTAATACTGGAAGATTTCCTATTGAAATTGGAATCTGACCAGAAAATCTATTCGCCGAAATATCCAAAATCTTAAGGTCTCTCAATTCTCCAATCCAATCCGGAATTTCTCCTATGAACAAATTTTCCCTCAAACTTAGAGAAGTACATGAACTAAGTCTCTGCATTGAATCTGGAATACTCCCAGTAAGGAGGTTCTCACTAAAATGAGTAAAATCAACCAATTTCAGAAGAAAACAACCTCCAATATCCCCAGGAAGCTGTTCGGGGAATCGGTTTGTGCTTAAATTCATGCCTTTCAAATCATACAAGGCTTCAATTCCTATAGGAACCACTCCGTCCAGCAAATTATCTAACAAATCAAGAGCGTGAAGGCCCCTCAAAAACCATATTCTAGAGGGCAATTTCCCCAAAAGCCTATTAGACGAAAAGAAAAGACAAACATATTTAATTAAAAATTTCAGAAAATTATTTTTTTAATTTAAAAACTAACGGTGTTAACAAAAATTAACGGAAAATGGTTAATTAAAACGGAATGAAACTTAAAGGATTGAATTGAAACGGTCAAAACTTAGAGGACTAAATTGAATTTTGACCAAACATAAAGGGTGTAATGTGTAATTTGGCCTTTTTTATTGACTCATCAATTATATTACTTTATTGTCTACTATTTACAGTTATCACCTAAACAATATTGTGAAAATGGTTTGAAAAGAGAATGACACCCCCTCACCCGGTCACCCCTTCTATACCTAATGTTTTTTTAAATATATAATTCAATAGTTAAGGGTGGGGAAATTATTTGAATCTTAGTTATCCTTGTAAATGAGACCAATCAATACTAGTTGAATTACAAAGCTCTTAAGTTTTTCTACCTAATGTTAATGTTAATGATACAAAAATTCACAGTTTTTATTCACACTATTGATATAATAAGTTGTGATTGAAATAATATCATTTTCATATGATCCTACAATTAAACTATTTTTATTATTAATATCAATCACAAGTCATTTCAATATGAAAAAAAAAAAAAAAAAAAATGTATTCTTAAACTTACTACTCCCATGATTTATATCTTATGCATCACCTTTACGTTTCATTTTTGGGAACATGGAAGGGACCTCAAAAAATTTGTTCATGCATAATGCATATTGTAGAACAATAGAAGTGGAGAACAGATTCAGAGACTTCCTTTCTTTTTCTTTTTTTAAGGAAACAAATTCAAAGACGTTACTCAAAAGTTAGAAAAAAAAAAAAAATTATTGACAGTCCAAACCAGCTCTATAATATGATATTCATGTATATTCCCCAAACGAATATCCAACTTGATATTACAAAAGAATGATTCTATATAGTAATGATATCATCGATTTCATGGTCTTGCTCATGCACACATTCTGAATCAGTTATTAATTGTGAAACACTAAAAACACATGGCATGCAACCCCACAATGTTAGGCTCCAGCTCAGCAGCTATGTCAAGTTGTCAACCACTCTAGCCTACCATTCCACTCTATCAAACTTTAGATTCCCTCAACCTCACTTCATGCTCAAAGTTGCTCAAATCACGTACTTTTTTTTTTTTTTTTTTTTCAATAATTCAATTGTTTAGAATTTAAATTCAGATGTCTTCAATCTAGATGTTTCATTTATAAACATATACTATAAGATCCTTGACCCACATAGATTATTCAACCTTCTCTATCTAGCATCTAATAACAAGACTGGGTTATTTTTAGGGTTAATTACACTTTACCACCCTGAACTATCACCCATTTTTCACTTCACCCCCTAAACTTTAAAAAGTAACAATTGATCCCCTAAACTATTAAAATTGCACGGCCGTTACCCCCTGATGCCAAAATCCGGTTAAAATAGACGGAATTGAGCTACACGTGACATGCACGTGCTCCCGGGCCCACCAAAATAACTTTACCAAATTAATTTTTTTCAAAACCCCAAATTACCCTTATCACCTTAACCAAATCTGAGGTAAAAACAAAGTTTCAGCTTCAACCTCAATCAATGGCAATTGGAACTGCTGTTGACCCACTGATTCAACCCCAGAACATGAGTTAATCTTTACACTTCCCCTTATTTTCTCAATAGCCAAACATCAATGGAATTCTAAGAAAAATATTCAAGAAAATTAATAAACATAACAAATATTAACAACCAAACTCTCACTCTCCCTCTTTCTATAGGTAAGCCACCGGTGTGACCCAACGAGCCTGAGCCCACGCCGTGACCCAACGACCCACGCCGTGGCCCAACAACCTACTTCGTGACCCAGCGAAAAATTCAGACCCAAATTTTTTAGGGAAATTTATAGGGGCTCAGATTTGGATCGGGTTGCCCAGAAAATTTCTGGGTTTTCTGGTGGGTTACGATGACGTGACATGGGGAGGTGAGGCAAGACGGTGCGGTGTTTGGGTTTGCGAACACCACCACAATCGGCATTTCGGGGCCTCGGACTTACAGATCAGTTGGTGGCCAGACTTGCGAATAGAGGCCTAGTCAGGTACCTTTCATGGCTGGTTGCTTTTGAAAGGGGTTAGATTTGATTTCAGAGCTACTGTTCTAACTTTTACGGATTCGAAATTTCCATCATGTTATTTATGAATCTAGTCTCGAATCTTTTTGTTGACAAATTTACATAAGGGCTTCTGGTTTGGTATTTCTCAAGTTTTGGTAAAGTGTGAGTTTTCAACTTAAATCTGCACAAAATGGACTAAGCTGCAAGTCTTTGGGTGCGAACATCAGAGCACCCCTTAGCTTCCCAGAAACGAAAGACAAAAGCATCAAAAGCTCTGCTGGTCTCCCCAGTAAGAAATCAATGTCTGAAGCTCAAATGAAATGGAAAAAACATAGCTGCAAAATATTCATATGTTTCTATCAGAGAATAGACAAACACAAACACAATCCAATTGGACATCTATATTGGCCCGAATTCCTTTATTTGTTCCATTGTTTTTCTCTTAGATTTGGTTAAGGGGGTAAGGGTAGTTCGGGGTTTTGTCAAAAAATAAGTTGGTAAAGTAAATCTGGTGGGCCCGAGAGCACGTGCGTGTCACGTGTGGCTCCATCCCGTCTATTTTAACTGGATCTTGGCATCAGGGGGTAACGGCTGTGCAATTTTAATAGTTTAGGGGGTCAATTGTTACTTTTTAAAGTTTAGGGGGTGAAGTGAAAAATGGGTGATAGTTCAGGGTGGTAAAGTGTAATTAACCCTTATTTTTATTATTCAATTAGCACTCTCCATAATGCATACAAGTTGTACTAATAATAAGATAATATAATTAGGATTAGATTAATCATAATAACTAAAAGATATAACTTTTGCTTTTTTCCTGTAGAGTATAGAATCTATAATTTGTTTTTAAAATTTTTAGTGGTAAAGCTTAAAAGTCAAATTTTATATTTGATCATTAATCTTTCACCTTCGTTTCAAAATCATTTTTATATTTTAAATTGTTTCAATTCGTATGCTTTCAAATATTGTTTCAAAAAGACCTTTTTTTTTTTTTTTTTTTTTAAGGCAAAAAATCATAATTTATTTTTAATCTAATTTGTATGAGAGAATCGAACTCAAACTCTCTTATAGGGATGAGTTAATTGGGAAGGCAAATACCACTGGGCCAAATGCCAATGAATGTTTCAAAAAGATCCTTTTTATCATATGATGGATAAAGAAATGCTGACATATCAAATGAAATTCATGTCACATGATAAACTCCAGGTTCGATTGCTAGGTCAGCATTTTCCATGTATTAAATGATGGTAACGAACTTTTTGAAACATTTTAAAGAATGATATATTTGAAATATACAATTTAATCCAAAATATTTCAAAAGTTTTTTCATTATTATGAATGCTATTTGATATAAATGATACATAATAAAAATCATATCAATGATAGACTCATATAAAACAATATTATTCCAATTACAATCTATCACCTTAATAAGTTATGAAAAAGATTGTCTATCTAATTGTTCAACTTAAAACACATATTTAAATATTCTTAATTAAAAACACATAGCCACCTACAACTAAAACGTTCATTGCTTTTACTCGGAAAAAAAAAAAAAAAAAAATGGTTCATCTCTTGCATATGCAGTGTTGTATGAGGAAAAGTGTACTTTAATCTATCTAAAATTAAAGGTGCACGTTGTTTGTTAGTTGTATTGATGAGATTTAAATATTCTTACCCGGGAAGATATAACGACCAACAACTAAAACCTTCATCTTCGCCTGTCTCTGACTTCTTGTCACTCAATTATTCTCATTTCTCACACCCCAAAACATTGTTTTTTCTTCTTTCTTAACCAAACACAAAGCCTCAAATTTTGAACAAACGCCTTTCTTGTTCCAAACCACGCTCAAACATATAACCCAGGCCTAAACCCTAAACCCTTTTATCATCCAAGTCATCGAGCATTGTGTCTTTATAAACAAATCAAAAAGGTCATTGATTCCTTTGTGTCTTTTTGTTTCTCGAGAAACCAGAACAATTTTTTTTTTTTTTTTGGTACGATTTTCTTACAAAATTCAAAGCTACAAGTAGAGTGAATGAAATTCCAAAAGTAGAGCTTGAAAAAGTGGTAGAGAGAGCTCTCCATGGAAGCAGGGAAAGGTGTGGCAAAGAAGAAAGGAGTAAACGAAGTCGTTTTGCAGATTCAGGGTAGCGAAGATTCCAAAGGCCCTTCGCTAACTGAGACTAGCTCATACTCTTTTTCAAAGAATTCCCATTTTAGGTCTTCGCCTAAATCGGTTAAAGATAACAACTTTGAGGTAATAGAACTTGATAACCTCAAGAACAGAATCCAAATGTCCATGTTTTCAAGCTCTCCTTCTCTAGGACTAAGTCCAAATTCCAATAAGCCTCCAAGGATCCCAACTGAGACCTTAGCAAGACGAAAATTGCTTGCAAGGTCGGTGTTCTCGAAACCCAAGTCGAGGTTTTATGGAACCAGCTTATGTTGGTGAAGCAAGTTTGGCTACAGAGAAAACCCAGTTGGTGAATACAAATTCAACAAGTACATCTAATAGGAATTCACCTAATGTTGCTTCCCCAAGTCACAAAGTCAGTGTTAGTACTCCACGTGATCACTTGAAATCAACACCAATCACACCAAGAACCCCTTTGATTGGATCACCAGGAAGAGAGGAGGAAGATGATGAAGTTTTCAAGACAGCCAATCTTAAAGTGTATGAAAAAAATGGTAAGAACTTGAAAAAAATGGTCTTGCTTGAGTGGATTGCATTTGTGTGTATTATGGGGATTTTGATTGCTAGCTTAACTGTTCATAAGTTGCAAAGCACTGTGATTTGGGGTTTAGAACTGTGGAAATGGTGTGTAAAGAGAACGAGGAGAACTTCTCAGGTCCTAAATTATATTACAAGGGCTTTTGCTGGTTGTCTTATCAGGGCAGATATATGGCTTGTGAAGAATCTGTCAGTGAAGTTACTGGCTTCTTCTTTCCAGTGCATGAGATTCTTTGACCGGATTCAGGAATCAATCTTTCATCAGTATGTTCTCAAAACACTTTCCGGGCCTCCATTGATGGAGTTGGCAGAAAAGGTTGGGAGCACAGCAAGTATTGGGCAATTCAGCTTTAGGAATATGAAAGAAAAAGCTGAGGCAAAAGAAGAGGTAATTGATGTGGATAAGCTCAAAAAAATGAAGCAAGAGAAAATTTCTACTTGGACCATGAAAGGGTTGATTAATGTGATAAGGAGTTTTGGATTGTCTACCATCTCAAACTCACTGGACAGTTATGATGATGATGACAATGAGCAGAAAGATGAGGAGATTACTAGCGAGTGGCAAGCAAAGGCTGTTGCTTATCGGATATTCAATAATGTTGCAAAGTCTGGTAGCAAGTAAGATAATCACCTTCTCAAAGTTCCTCTAATTTTTTTTTTTTTTTTGAATTGTCTCCTTATTTAAACTGTCAACTTATGGACTATAGGTACATAGATGAGGAGGATCTGTTGCGCTTCACGAAAAAGGAAGAGGTGGACAATGTGCTTCCACTATTTGAAGGAGCAGCAGAAACTGGAAAGATCAAGAGAAAATCTTTAAAGAATTGGTTGGTAAGTTCTTTAGCAAATTATTTTCCTACACCATCCATGCCCC
>BKZX01024311.1:0-14994 GCA_014362285.1 Fagus crenata | reverse complement strand
TATGGCAAAGCAGAAAGCGTTGTCCCCAACTAGGAAAAACCCTGCAGTGTATTCACCATTTTCTGAAACCAATTTGTCATTTGGTTTGTCAATAGATAGAGATGTGCCTATGAGAGTATCAGATGTTTTAGATAATGGAAGAGTTTGTAACAGACATAGAAGAAATAAGAGAATTGAGATATCCATGACAAATGCTAGAGCTTGAATGTCATGATGATTCTGTTTGTTAAATCTTCTATATATAATTGAAGAAAGCAAATGCTGACAACTAGAAGTTAATATTGTTCTCCTTGCTTGTCAACTTACGAAACATTAAGTGTTAATCATCTGTGAGTTACCACACCGAAATCTGTCGCGAAGAATGTGTTCCAATGACAAGAATGTGTTCCAATGTCATTGGAACACATTGGATTATAATAATAAAACTAAAAACAAAATTAGAAATTTTCTTTATTAGTTTAAAAAAAAACACAAAACTCTCTTAGTGTTTCACTTTCAAAGCATGGAATCCTTGAAATTTTGAGTATAACACTTAACCCCTATTTGAGATTGTTTTATGTGTAAAACGTTAAACATTTGTGAAACTAAATAGTGTGTTGCTCATGTGATGACACGTGCTTATATTTAGAGTTTCTAATGTTATAACATGTGTCCATATTATCTCATAAAACAGTCCCATATAGGGGTTTTGTGTTACACTCAAAACCCTATAGGGATTCAAGCTTACACATTAATTGTTTATACATAAAACATTTCCACAGGAAGTTAAATGTTACACTCAAAATCTTATTACCGGAAAATCACAACGGGTTTTATGTTTTTTTTTTCTTTTTTCTTTTTTTAAGAAACGATAGAACATTTTATTAATTTAAAAAATGTAGTACATCTAAAGTCAATTAGTTATAAAAAAATTTATGCAGTTTCTTCCACCCAAATCTCCCCATCAGCAATCCCTTATTTTATGTTGCTTCCCTTCTATCACCTTAATGTTACTTTGAGAAGGCCATTTATCCTCACCAACAACTACAGGTTAGTTCCAACCTTTTCTGAAAATTTCTCACAACCAAAATTGCACTCTCAGAGGTCAATGCCATTGGATTGAGCTCCGATGCAATAACTAGAGTTATTGCACCATACAATTGTAAGTGCGCAAAAAAAAAAAAAAGTGGGGTTAATTAATAAGCTAAAAGGTTAACAAGTATTTTGATCCGGGAGTTAAGATTAAAAGTGAACTATTCAACTTTCAATCTCAACCTTGGAAAGACTATATTGCATGGTGCAATAGCCTATTGCACCATATCTCAATCCAGTGTCATCGTCATCCTCTCGGTTGTGTTCTCCATAATCTCTCCCCTTTCATCCACCGAAATAAAACCCTTCTTTTTGCATCTCCTTTTTAGCTTCCTCCCCTGCTGATCACCCTGACAAGCGATGGCACATAACCATTAACCATATCAATACTCCATCAATGCCCCCTCGAGTCACCAATGCTCTTATAGAGTTTCATATCGTCATTGTTCCCCACACAACCATAAAAGTAGCAAAAATTGGGTAATTTCATATTTGAAGAACACCTAGACTTATTGTGTTGCATCGATTGGGCTAATAATATCAAGCTTAATCCTCAGTTGTAAATACCTACTACAACCTATGCCATTGTCTAGTACATCTATGATCTATGTACATCTACTTTCAAGCACCTGCAAACGAATTTCCTATTTGTTTCACTACAACCGAGTCCATAAGCTAAAACAAAATTATTCAGTATTTCTAGAGTAAATCCAAATATCAACCTTTCTGGATTTAAAGTGTTTTAGGATCTGTAGTAAATCTTCCTTCAATGTCACGTTGTGTAAGCTGACCAGCCACCAACAATTAAAGTATTTAAATACATGTAAGAGTGCAATATAACATGCAGTATAAGACACGCTGAAGCTAGCTCTCGATTAATTCTCCAGATACCGTTGACAATATTGGCTAATTGTCTTCATGAGTACTCCGCCAACAATATGAATATATTAACTATATTTAATATACTAATGTTAAAGAACAATATCAACAACTAAAGATAGAAATTTTGTTCCTCCTACGGAGACTTAATTTGTTAGGTAAGGACTAATTAAGGACCAGAAAAGTCTAGTCGAATATATATATTAAGCTGGCCTCGTTTTGTTGGGGAATGTAGGCCACGATCTCTTTATGCAATGTTTCTTAGCTAATATTTTGAATCAAACTTTGAACATACATGCAATATATTTATTAGCGGAATCTTTTTTTCTTTTTTTGGACCATTAATTGTTAACTAGAAATTTCAAGCGTGTTGATCACCATTGTCCAAGAAGAAAAGAAAATGAGAGTTGTATTGTTAGTATTAATTATTATTTTTCTAAGGCATGAATATTCAATTTCTTAATTATTGACCACCCATAAATAATAATATTGGATACTCATAAAAAAATAATAATATTGGAGCCGTTTATTGAATCATTTTCTTGGTCAGTTGCTGATTAATGTAACTTATTTGTGCCAATTCTCTTGGTTTTGGAGCAATTTCAAATCAAATCCTATACTTTAATAGTTTTCATTAAATTTTGACCATATAATGTTCCTCGAACCCTTGCGTGCGTGTGTATATATATCTTTGAAATGAGTTTGATTTTCTAAGATCAATGCAATATCTAACGATTTCAATTCTCTTAGATCAAGAAATGGGGTGACAACAAAGATCTAATTCGCTGCCGTCATCGCTTACCAATGGAGATGACTGCGATGAGTGGTTATAGCCGAATCTAGTTGTCGGAGCGGTGTCCTAGCTCTCCGATCAGCCGGAATACGATGGCTTCAAGTCATGTGGGAAAAGAAATGTGCTTGGATCTATCGGAGGGTATTTGGGTCTTTTCAATTTTGGTGAGTTGTGTGACCATGATCTAACTTGGTTAATTATAACACATGGCATTTAAGTATTGCGTTGGTGGATGGATGATATGGTTCACCTGATAGACTGAATAATTTCTCCAATCTCCCCACTAAACAAGGTCATAACTGGCTCGAACTTTAAGATGAAAGATACTTCGACCAGTGACTCGTCTATGGTGCTAAGTCGCTCTAGCATTTAAAAATAAATAAAAAATAGAAATGGGAAACTAGTAGGAAGTAAAATGGCATGAAGAATGGAGTGTGAATGCTCATTATCATATCTCTACAAAGTAAGAATTTTATAATAATTTTTATGCTCAAAGTTGGTATCTTTCTCTGCATTCACAAACCTTTACAAGAACAAATCCATCCATATCTTCGTTAAAGTATTTGGTGGTATTTATTTATTTATTTATTTTATTTAATTTTATTTTTTATGGTTATCAGCAATGATGTAAGTCACATATAAAGGAATTCAAGGAGGTGAATTCCACACAATGTGACAATACTATAGATGAAATGACCGAATTGACAACAAATTAAATGAAAAAAAAAATAATAATAATAATTTGATTTTTACTCAAATTGGGTTCAATTCAAATGCTCCATTGAATATTAATTAGCCATTTAGAAACATGGGGTAAAGGTTGGGATTATATATAGAAAGCTTTTGACTTGGTTGAACTAAAAGAATTCAAGAACATTTTATAATCGGAGAAAATAAGATGGCTAGAATAATGTTTAGCAAAACCTTTCAATTTATAAAATAAGATACCTAATTGAAATCATGAAATATTCCCCTTTAATCATAAGAAAAACATGATTGAACTTATAGAAAATATGGAATAAAACATAAATCAATTAGGAATCAATAAATTAACAATCAACTATATTTAATCAATAAAAAGCAATGAGATTACAAAGTATCCATAACGTTACAAAGGAAACATAACCCCTAATCCTAACAAAGGGCTTAGGCAGCCATGAGAGTGAAAACCTAAGCTTGGGAGAGGGAGAGAGAGAGTCTGTCTGTCTAACCTAAACCCCCTTATTAACCTTTATCCTCTTCTCTAATTCGGACTTCAAACCCTAAACAGATTGGGTCTAATGGGCCTTGAGTTGGGAGAGCTTTAAAACACAATTTGGTTTTCTTTAAAACTGATTTCGCGCGAATCTAGTCACCTGGAACACTATCCAGTTGACTGAATCTTCATTAAAATGCCTCATGGACTTTTTGCCTGATTCTGGACAATTAATCCAGTCGCCTGGATCATCAGCCAGTCGACTGGATTTGTCTTGATTCGAATTCTGGAGTTTCTGCCTTAGAATCTAGTCTGCTGGATCGTGCTCAAGCACCTCTATTCTTCTCTTTTGCTCCTTCCAGCTTGTGCTATCTAACTCCAATCTAATCCAGCTTTTACCTGCAATCATTATTCAGTATTTCTGGAGTACAGTGACTTTGTACTCCATAAATATTGAGTATTCAAGCACCTCCAAACGAATTTCCCTGAATGGTTACCCAAAACCGAAGGATATATTCTGTAAAATTAAATATTCATCAGTTACAGATGTGCCTTAGCTAGGTCCTGAAAGAGGATAAGTTCCTATCAAATAAGGCAAGACAAACTTCCACATAAAGGTTCCGGAGAACACTTTTCTTTAATGGGTTTTATTTACTTGTTTTAATCAAACTTGAGTCTTTATATGGTAAAATATTAATTAAGATTTGTTTAAGAATACATTTTGCTTGAACATTAATTTTTATAAAGCCTTAATCGGTCCCTAAGTTGTAAAAGGATAAGTAAGAAGTCTATCCCTCTAGTGGATTCCAAATCCAAATATCAACCTTTCTGGATTCAAAGTGTTTTAGGATCTGTAGCAAATCTTCCTTCAATGTCACGTTGGGCAAGTTGACTAGCCACCAACAATTAAATTAAGTATTTAAATACACGTAAGAGTGCAATATAACATGCAGTATAAGACACGCTGAAGCTAGCTCTCGATTAATTCTACAGATACCGTTGACAATTTTGGCTAATTGTCTTCACGAGTCCACCAACAATATTAATATATTAACTATATTTAATATACTAATGTTAAAGAACAATATCAACAACTAAAGATAGAAATTTTATTCCTCCTACGGAGACTTAATTTGTTAGGTAAGGACTAAATAAGGACCAGAAAAGTCTAGTCGAATATATATATTAAGCTGGCCTCGTTTTGTTGGGGAATGTAGGCCACCATATCTTTATGCAATGTTTCTTAGGCTAATATTTTGAATCAAACTTTGAACATACATGCAGAGTGGTATAAGATCAATATTGGGAATGTTTTGATTGTCCAAGTAGAAAAGAAAATGAGAGTTTTAGTATTAATTATTATTTTTCTAATGCATAAATATTCAATGTCCTATTGACCACCGATATATAATAATATTGGAGCCATTTGCTGAATCATTTTCTTGGTCAGTTACTGATTAATGTAAGAACTTCTTGTGCAAATTCTCTTGGTTTTGGAGCAGTTTATTAAATCCTATACTTTAATAGATTTAATTAAATTTTGACCACATAATGTTCCTCTAACCTTCACGTGCCTGAGTATATATATATACTAGTCGTGGGACCCGCACGATGTGCGGATTTTTTTTTTCATATGGGAAAAGCAATAGTCCACCTTAATAATTCTTCCTCAAATTTAGATATCTACCAAATGTTATTTGTGTCTTTAATGTATTTGTTAAAGTGACTATTCATACATGGTTATGTTTTATTGAAATTGTTTAATTTTGATTTCTCAACTGCTTAAGTGGATATCTTTAATGGATTATTTTAATATTTTAAATGAAAGAGTGGATAAACTTATATATATATATATATATATATATTTTACGTAGATATTAAAAATTACAACTCCAATAAAAAAGCAATGAGCTATAAAGAGTAAATTATTCAAACACATTATAAAGCATTCTAATTCAAGACATAACATAAGGTTACATTAAATCCTACCAAAATTTACTTGCTAATTTATAAATTTCCAAGTCGATTGAACACATCTTGCATTTGACATATAATTCATCATTTCCATAAGGGTGTGGAAAATCATGGTCCCAATGACCAACTCCCTCCTTATTGCATTCTTGTTTGTTAGATAGACGGAATTTTTTTTGTTCCTAAAGTAGTATGACGAAGGATCCTTCGACAATTTTGTAGTAGATGCTTTCCATTTGGTTGGTTAAGTATTGATAAGAGTACTTGTTTTCCATTGTCGTTAAATTCTCATATTAATGCAATTGCTAATCCATATTGTGCGTTTTTTTCTCCTTCTTTGTTTGCTTCATGTAGCATTTGTTTCCCCATTATAGTTTTTTCCAGTAAGAAGTAATTGAAAGCTCCAATAACAAACTTTGCTTGTGTATTACCAGCCAAGAAACAGTTGTGAAGTAGTATGAGTTCATCATTTCTGAAGAATACTGGGTGTTGCATAAGTTCGTCTAATTTGATATTTTTAAGTACAAATTCTTTTTTTGTAAGACGATTGTAGTTTCTGCAGCTGTACATTAAAAAAAAAAAAAAAAATCCAAATGACATTACATTGATGTATAAATAATAGAGCCAAATAAAAAACTTTCTATCTAATTTTATTAAAATACCTTACAATGAAAATAGCTTGCTAAATATAATAGAACACATACACTAATGTAAATTGTATCATAAAGTAGCAAAGAATACCTGATTATTTTAGAATTAGTATGTATTTGAATTTGACCAATAAGAAACACTCAGTCTGCTGCCTTTTCACACTTAGTAATAGTATGTAGTTTAGTATTATTATTATTAGTCTGCTGCCCAATAATTTTTTTGAAACACTAAACCCATTTAGTACATTCCACAAAAAGATCACCTTGAATACCAAATTTGATTTTCGCCTCCCACACAATATGGGTGCAAGTGATTTAATTTTCTGGCTTTTGTTGACCTGTATACTACATCACAATTAAAAGCATCCATGAGAAGATTTGAACAAAATGAAAATCTAATTAGGGGTACCCTTGCTTGGAATTCTCAAACCATATGGCTCCAAGTGAAAAGTAGTGATAGGAAGCTAAATTTATGTTGTTTGTCTCGATGTTGTGCCAACGCAATTGAAACAAATCAACTAAGATTGATAAGTCGAAAACAAATTGTATTAAAAAGCAAGCACTTGAGTTATCTAATGACCTATGGAAACAATTTGACTGTTATGAAACCATAAAAAAAGAGTGTTCAAGATCCAAATGTTTTTTATTATAATAATATTTCAAAGTTTTTAATAAATGTTTTATTCTAATAAAATAGTGCAGAACTCAAATATGACTAAAACCTGAATTGTTGGTAAATAAATTGTGTTCTTCAACTTAAAGCTACATACTGATGGCCATTAAAAGAAAATTTGATTATGGCAATGTCCCCTCTTTGACCAGACTAAAATAAAATGCAATAAAAAAAATAGTATATAGTCACCTAATGTGATTCAAACCAATATAATAAAATCAAGTAAGGGTTCAAAGAAGGTCACATGTTCTAACTTCCCTTATTAACATTTATCAAAAAAAAAAAAAAATCCCCCATAAAAAAAAAAAAAAAAACCAAAAAAAAAAAAATACATCATGTTTTTAGTGTTGACTTGTCAACTTCAAAATATTCATCCTGGTAGAAACAATAATGAGGAATATTACAGAAGCAGTATACACTTTAAGACAGTCATATTATTAGAAGAACATTACCACTTAAAGCTCCATGACCAAGGAAATTTTTTTAATTCAATTATAAGTAGTAAATAGAAGGAAAGATTGACCAATGATACCTTGCCTTGATGTTGCCTAAATTTTTGGGTGATTCTCTCCCAAGATTTGCAAAAATGTGTAGCATGATTTCTTCTGGTAGCTCATTTTTACTATGCATGATGTGATGAAGTATTGTAAAAATGTGTGGATGAAAATGTGATGAAGTATTTTGTGAATTTTTTTGGGTTTGATTTATAGGATGTTTAGTAAACCTTTTAGTGGTAGATGAAAGGTTGTTATTCCATTGTTCTAATTAAATTGAGTCCTTTATTGTTTTGTAGTGATTACTTATTTGTGCTATAACATATTTAGTTAATTGACATAATTGTTGTTTTGTAATAGTAGTAGTTTTTTTTTTTTTTAACCATTTATTAATCGATTGCAAGTGAAAGACAATTTTTGATTATCCTCTTTTCAATGGGAATTTTTTCCTTAACTTGTGCTGGAGTTTCTTGAACTGGAACGTTATTTCCCAAATCCCTGACATGATAGAAGGATCACGTAAAATAGTTTATAATGATTATATATGTATACTCTTATTATAATATTATGTATCTATTAGGAGTAAATGATTGGTAAAATTTAAATTACCTCTCCAGCAAAGTTCCAGCATAGATAAAAATCAGAATACCAAGAGTACCTATGGCGGTTTGTTTTCCATTCAAGAGTTATTGTGGGGATATATTTTCCATTCAAAGGATAATATATTAATTGCCATATATCCGTTAACTTATGTATGTATATCATTCATCAAAAAAGAAAAATAACATATGCATGTATTGTTGCTTTCATTAAATGGAAAGCTGGTAGGGACTATTTCATTATTTTAAATGAAACAGGTGAGAACCCTGTTTTGGTTTTGGTTATGATTGGAAATGTTTAGTTCCGTGCATCTTCATGTTATCCAAGCATACCCATCACTGAACAATGATGAAATAAATAATATGTTCAACTGTGCATTGGGTAATTAAATCATATTTGATTTAAAGTGTAAAATTATTTTTTTTGGTAATAGTCCTCATTGTTGTGTATTAATGATAATGAGTGCTCTAGAATGTAATGGTTACTTTTTGTTCTATAACATATGTAGTTAATGGACATAATTGCTTTTTTTAAATTGTGGTTTTTTTTTTTTTTTTTTTTTTTTTTTGTATTTTTTTTTATTCTCTCCATCATTATCATTAATACACAATGATGAGGAGTATTACTATTTTTTTTTTTTGAAAGAATACCAACAGATGGACATACAATTGTGATTGTAAGTAAATTTAACGATTGTTTTATGTATATGTACACCATTATCATATTTTGAAATAAATGGCTATCATTTTAGGATCATTTATGAAGAGACCCATGAAAGAAAACAATAAGGGAGTAAATTTTGTTGTAAGTGCTTACATAATTATTTTTTTTTTTCCCCAATAATTGGAGTTGTCTACCTCATTTTTTTGGCAACTAATTTTTTCTTGTTGATTTTTTCCAATGGAAAATGAATTGGGGTCATTTTATATTTTATTAATTTTTTTTTCCTGTGTGTCGTTCATAGTTTTAAGTCTTCACGATAATATTGAATGCAATTTGAAGAAACTGTTGTATAGTAGTGCCATCTTTCTTCCAATTATAGTCATTAAACTTGTGATATTGACACCAAACTTCAAGTTAGCTACCATTTTGTCTACACAATATTCAACATCTTTGCTGTGTTTGGTAAAGATTAATTTACACACCTTAATGTATAAATTTTGTTTTTTCTCCAATCATGGCTACCACAAAGTTTTATAGATATTAAAAAAAAGAAATGCACCAGTGCTTTATTAAAACAAACAATTGTAAAATAATTGTGTCCTAAATCAGAATGTATCTTAACTTGCTTATCCTAGCTTTAGCTTCTTTCTTGAATTTTGTTTTGTAAGTTTTCCTCGACAACGCTTCATCAAAGTTTGTATCAACATGTTGTAAGACTACAATGGGTGCCCCTTCAGCCACTGCGTGAGTCACTTTAGTTGCATATTTTAGAACTGTTAGTATCATTCAGCCTACGTATTACTAACCCAAATATGCAATTATTGCAGAAAGGTAATATTATTGTGAATATAGGTACCCAATCTAAGAATCCATTGAAAAATATCTCTGGCCCCGATTATGCAAGCTCGACCAAAGAACATTGTAATGATTACCTCCACTTTAATAATTTCAAATGCATGTCTTTGTCGCTTTAGATGCAAGAAGTTGAAGTGTCAAGCTTGAAGTATTTGGATAGCATGGTCCAACATCTTTCTTGGGTAAGCTTGGTTCCCCAAATGAGGGTAGAACTATATAGCATGGTCTAACTCACGGATTTCACTCCATACATACATTTGGTTTGAACAAATATTATTGATTTGATTTGTTGATTTGTTGTATTAATCAAGATAATTATTTCTTTAATCAATTTATCTAGCTAAAATTGTTTTATAAATATCACTCAATTAATTAACATGAGAAAACTGCATTTTTTATATAGGTGTTCTACTGGAATAGATCAAACACATGTGTTGCAGACATTGCAGATATTAAAAAAAAAAAATAAATAAAAAAAAATGGAATGTTTGCTGAGATGGTAACCAAAGAGGCCATGGTATTTTCATTACATCATTTTTCTTTCTACCAAGAAAAACTCAAAACTAAAATGGTTCAATAACCGCTAAGTAAAGTACGGCTGTGTACAGAAATAGAAATTACAAAAATTACAAAAACTACATTGAAATGAAACAGAAATAGAAACAGATCATTGCAAAACTTTGTAATGGCCACTTCTTTCCAAAATAAAACTATGCATGTGGTCCTCTCTCAATTGCTTGTTTCAATCTGCCTTTTTTGTTCACATTTTTCCCTTCACCTTTGGAATATTCACGGGCCTTTAGCAGTTGCAGAACCAAGATCGATAATACGAAAAGAAAAAATTATAGGTGAGGCAAATAACTTTCTGATAGGAACCCTCAAAGGCAATCGGATATAAAGCTTAGGAAAGCACACAAAGTTGTTTAAATAGGAGATTGGGGTGCAATCAATTTGGGAGATGAGGAGGTGAGGGAGATGAATAGGTGAGGGAGTTGGAAAAGAATATGAAAAGGGAGAGAATTAAATAGAGGTAAATGTTAAAAGGAAAGAGAGAAAGAATTAATTAATTAAAGAATTAAAGTAAATAGAGGTAAATGTTAAAAGGTAATAGAGAAAGAATTAGGGGGAAGGGTGTGGGGAAGAGGAAATCTGATATGTATATATATAAGATCCAGAAATGGGGTGACGACAAGGATCTAGTTCGCTGCCATCGTCACTAACCTATGGAGGTGACTGTAGTGAGTGGTTGTAAATGGGGTGACGACAAGGATCTAGTTCGCTGCCATCGTCACTAACCTATGGAGGTGACTGCAGTGATTGGTTGTAGCTGAATCTGGTCGTCGAAGCGGTGGCCTAGCTCCCCGGTCAGCTGGAATATAACCAAGGTTACAAGTCATGTGGGAAAGAAATGTGCTTGGATCTATCAGAGGGTATTTGGGTCTTTTCAATTTTGGTGAGTTGTGTGACCATAATCTGACTTGGTTGGTGGATGAATGATGTGGTTCACCTTGTATACTAAATAATTTCTCCAATCTCCCCACTAAACAAAGCCACCATTGGCTTGAACTTTAAGATGAAAGATATGCTCCAGCTAGTGACTCGTCTATGGTGCTGAGTCGCTCTAGTATTTTTTTTATAAAAAAAAAAAATAGAAATGGGAAAACGAGTGGGATGTAGAAGGAATTTTGTGAGTGACTATCTACGTTTTGACTTAAAAATGGAGTGTGAATGCTCATACCATTTCGCTACCAAGTAAGAATTTTATAATAATTTTTATGCTAAAAAATTGGTGGTATCTTTCTATGCGTTCACAAACCTATACAATAACAAATCCATCCATATCTTAGTTAAAGTATTTGGTAGTAGCTTCCTTTTAGAGTTATCAACAATGATGTAAGTCACATATATAGAAAGGAATTCATCCAAGGGATACAAGCAAAGGATAGAAACCTCATCACTCTAGGTAATCTACTTACGAGATACAGAGTAAGAAACTCACAATCTATCAAAATCTATCTAAAGATAATAGTTAAAGAAGAAAAAATATTTCTTCTCAAAATTCAAAAGTTAACTAATTCAAAATTCAAAAGTTCTCAATTTTCTCATTCCATACATGAGCTAGGATTTATATAGGACTAATTCATATCAACCCTCCAAACATGAGAAATGACAACTTACAATTACAAGAAATCAAAACATATAATAAAAAACAAAGACTTAGATAAAATCCTCAAAGATAAAGACATGCATTATGCTTGCCACTTCACGTTTTTCATGCTAACGCTTTTGAGTAATGGAAAAAATAATTATTTTAGACAATACCACAAACATTATGCAGCGGCTTGGCTCTAAAGTGATCGATATGCAACGATCCGAAGTAGTTGTTTTGTCTATAAATAATTGCATGGTAATTTGCATTCCCCTACACAGCTAAGAGTACTGCTAAACATAATTAACACATCATCATGGGGTCTTCGTTTTGTTGCTTCATGTTGATGTGCTTCCTTTACTTACTCCCTCTGTTTCATCTTATACTACTCAGTCATTCATCTCCTTCCATGCAGCCACTATGCAATGATGATGAGAACTCAGCCTTGTTGCAATTCAAGGAAAGCTTTATCATAAACAAGTCTGCTTCTTCAGATGATCATTTTGCATATCCAAAGGTTGAATCTTGGACACTAGAGCATACTAATGATTGAGATCAAATTCGTAGAGCATATGCACAAAGGGGTCCTCACCAACCTAAGGAACATATTTTTCCATACAAAAGATATGGTATTAAAGATCGACGACGGTTCAACAAGGGTTGGTTTACTCAATTTCATACTTGGCTAGAGTATAGCATAGCAAAAGATGCCGCATTTTGTCTATGATGTTATCTTTTCAAACGTGATGTTGGAGAACAAGCGGATGATGATACATTTGTTAGTGAAGGCTTCTCAAATTAGAAATGTCCAAAAAAGCTCCAGACTCATGAAGGAGGCTTCAATAGTTCTCATCAACAAGCTAGTAGAATGTCTGATGACCTATTAAAGCCAAAGCAAAGTATTCAGACATTTCATTTTAAGCAGACAGACCAAGCACGAATTGAGTACCGGACACACTTAACTGCATCAATTGACTGCATTCGATTTCTTTTAAGACAAGGGCTTGCATTCCGTGGTCATGATGAATCAAAGGATTCAAGTAATCAAGGAAACTTTCTTGAGCTTTTGAGAATTCTTGCAGACCATAATAAAGATGTCAAAGCCATCACATTAAAAAATGCTCCTGACAATAATAAGTTGATTTCTCTTGCAATTCAGAAGGACATTGTAAGTGCAACAGGAGTTGAAACTTCTAATGCTATTATTATGGAGCTTGGAGATGCATTTTTTTTTTTTTTTTCTTATTGATAAATCTCGTGACATATCAATAAAAGAGCAAATGGCGGTTGCATTGCGGTATGTTGATAAGAAAGGCTGTGTGGTTGAGCGCTTTTTAGGCAATGAACATATTACTAATACTAGTGCTCTCTCACTCAAGGCAGCAGTTGAAGATTTATTTTGTAGACATGGATTAAGCTTATCTAGATTGCGTGGGCAAGGTTATGATGGAGCTAGTAATATGCAAAGTCAGTTCAATGGTCTTAAAACTCTTATAATGAAGGAGAATAAATATGCATATTATGTGCATTGCTTTGCTCATTAACTGCAATTGACTCTTGTAGTTGTGACAAAAAATATAATAAAATTGCCACATTTTTTAACTTTGTTGCAAATGTGGTGAATATTGTTGGAGGTTCATGCAAACATCAAGATATTCTTAAAGAGAAGCAAGCAACTAGAGTAGTTCAATCAGTCCATAATGGGGTGCTTCGGAGTGGGCAAGGCCTAAATCAAGAAACAAGTCTTAAACGTTCATGTGATACACGTTGGAGCTCACATTATAATACTATGATTAGCTTGATTGATATGTTCCCATTCATAATTGATGTGCTTGATACTATTGCAGAGGATGGTGCAAGCTCAAAGCAAAAGGGAGAAGCAGAACATCTCTCACACTTTATACAATCTTTTGGATTTGTGTTTAATCTTCATTCGATGAGATCTCTTTTGGGAGTTTCAAACGAATTATCATAAGCATTACAAAAAAAAGATCAAGATATTGTGAATGCTATGAAGTTATTTCGAATGTCTAAGGACCGACTCCAAATAATGAGGGAAAATGGGTGGAGTTCTTTGCTTGATGAAGTTTCTACTTTTTGTGGAATAAACGAGATAGTAGTTCCAAATATGGACGATATATTTCTAGCTCGAGGGCAATCAAGGCGTAAGCTCATGGAATGACAAACTTACATTATTATCGTGTCGAGCTATTTTATGCTGTTATAGATATGTAACTCCAAGAGCTAAATAATCATTTTACAGAGTCGAACACTGAATTGCTTCTTTGTGTGTCATGCTTGAGTCCATTTGATTTTTTTGCTACTTTCGACAAGCAAAAATTGATTCACCTTACCCAATTTTATCCTAGAGATTTTTCTTCATCGGAGCTCATGATACTTTCTGATTAGCTTGATAATTATATTTTTGATGTACGCTCTAACATTGAATTTTCAAAATTGGAAGGGATTTGTGATCTTGCTCAGAAGATGGTTGAGACTAAAAAAAATGGGGTATATCCATTAGTTTACTTATTGGTGAGTTTGACATTAACCTTATCAGTTGCGACTGCCATTATGGAAAGAGCATTTTCAGTTATGAAGATTGTGAAGAATTGATTGCATAGTCGAATGAGTGATCAGTAGATGAATGACAGCTTGATTGTATACATAGAGAAATACATTTTTCATAGCATTGATAATGAAGTTATCATGTAACGGTTTCAAAATATGAAAACACGTCGAAATCAACTTTGAAAGGCTATAATGAGCTTGTTTGTCACTTTTTGTTGATATAAACAATGTTTATCGGCTTTTGGCCTTATTTTGTATTATATATATTAAAGTTTGAAATTGCCCACCCTAAATTGAATTCCTGGATCCACCCCTAGCTGCAATTCTCTCGCAACAAGTAGAAATGCAATGTCCCTGATGATCACGGATAAGCACTCCAACATTGGTAGCATTAACACCTTTTAGTAACCTCAGCTGCCCTTCTTGCCAA